>JARQZK010005310.1:17500-47688 GCA_030704885.1 Cynegetis impunctata | reverse complement strand
CACAAAATAGGTCCTACCTACTTAACGAATTTGTTAACAGCTGGTGAGAGCAAATAAAAAGTTATATATTTTTGAAGATTAGCGTGATTCTGCGATCTTTAACGTTAGCAAAATGATCTATAATATCCTCATAAAATTTTTTGTCTTTCGCCAAAAGTTTTACCAATTCCTTTTCAATAGACAACAAACTAATATTTTTCAAACGATCCTGGCTCATTGAATTTCGTAAATAAGTTTTAATTCTCTTAAGAGTGGAAAACGAGCGCTCTACGGAAGCCGATGTCACCGGGATAGAAACAATTAGACATAAGAGTTTATAAACTTGGGGTAAATCTTGATTCAAATCATTATCAAAAAGGTATTTAATAGTCCTCACATGATTTTTATTTTGCCCCAAAATTTCATTGTCATTATAAACAACAAACATTTCACTTTTTATGGCCACCTTATCAAAAAAAGTGTATTTTTGACATAAATTTTCCAAGAGGTCATCTGGAAAATTAGCCGAAAATCCGGTAAACAAATTTTTATTGAGTAAGTCGAAGAAATGCAGTTCTTTCAAATCAGAGAACCTTATTTCTATTTGACCCCTAATAGTATCCAAAATTTCATAAAATATTTGCTTATAGTGAAGCTCCATATCTGCGTAACTGAATTTCTTTCGTTTTGGGCTAAATTGAGTCGTATCATCAGTAGTTTGAAATACAGAAAATAGTTTTTTAAAATAAACTTCTGCACGAAATTCTGAAATTTTTTGTCCAAAAGAAAACTTGAGCCAGATTTCGTGAATAAATTACATCTGAAAACTTGTGCTGTAAGATTTGAAAAACTATTTGTTTGTTCAAAAATTAATTTAAAGATGTTTAAAAAAATATATAAATTCCTTATTTTGTAAGTAAGATATTAAATCCGATATCGTGCTGTATTTAAAGTTACTTTAGTCGGTGAAAAAGTTCCTCACTTTCAACTAGTATAGAATTAAATCCTCATAATCCTAAGCGGCCCCAAACAGAGACATTTGCCCTTGTAAACAGTAAACACTGCCAACAATATAATTTATTTTTTACCTGTAATCCGGTTAGGCAAGGATGTCTCTCATAATTCCATGTATTAAACCGCGGTTTTGTTTTCTGTTACGCTGCACCAAATTGTTTAATTCAGGGAATTTAGTCTTTGGTAGGTCGCAATGTTTTTATCAAAAACTTTATCCTCATAATGTTATGAGATAACAAATATTCCCACTGAGTCACCATTGAAATTTTTATTTGAAATTAACTTCAGTGATCAAACTCATTTTAAAAAACAATACGCGAGCTGTTTTCGGCGGCCATTAGACACTACGAATTACGATCAAACTACGATTCAATCAAACGAATTCAACTCGATGTCACGCGATATTCTATAGTTGTGATTGGTCGACATTGTATGAGACTGGAATTTATCGGTGTTGCCATTTACATGTGTTTGCTTTTCTATTGCAATGAAGTATTCATTCGGAGTATTTGCACCATTGTTTGCTTTTCTGTGGCAGGCATAATGAAACGTTGAGAATATACCTTCTCTAAGCCTTCCGCAGCGTTGCCACAAATCTTTGAAATGAATGAAATTCAGTAAATGTAAATACCTTCTATCTTAATTAATAAATTATATTATATTATAATGTAGGTTGAAAGGAAGGTAGGTGCATAAAATAATATGATTTTGATTAATATGAATATGCTGAATGCTGACTATTCAATATAATATAAATATTAGTAATACACGGAATATTATTGAGGAGGCTTAGCCTCCTTAGCCTCCTTTGACTAGCCGCCCCTGATATATATATATATATATATATATATATATATATATATATATATATATATATGAGATTGAGTTTTTGGTGCCAAACATCATGTTCGTATGTATGTATGTGATTATGTATTTTAGCGTTGTTTACACGATAACGGGCGCAATTTTGATGCAATAGGGTTGAAAGTTTGTAAATAGGTAGTTTCGTATGATATCTTGGATGGGATTGTTTTTGGTTTGAATTGGTTGAGCGGCTGATCCCCCTGGGGAGGAAGTAAATCTTGTTTACACGACAGAAGGCGCAATTTTGTAGCAATAGGGTTGAAAGATTGTATTTTGGTAGTTTTGTATGGTATCTTGGATGGGATTGTTTTTGGTTCGAATTGGTAGAGGGTTTGACCCCCCTGGAGGTAAAATAAATCTTGTTTACACGATAGTCGCAATTTTGAAGCAAAAGGTTTGTAAATAGGTAGTTTAGCATGATATCTTGGATGGGATCAGTTTTGGTTCGAATTGGTTGGGGGTTGACCCCCTGGGGGAATAAATAAATCTTGTTTACATGATAAAGAGCGTAATTTTGGAGCAAAAGTATCGAAAGTTTGTGAGTAGGTAGTTTCGTATGATATATTGGATGGGATAGGTTTTAATGCGAATTGGTTGACCCCCCAGGAAAAAAAATCACAATTTATTGAATATATTTTTCAAAATGGATACTTTATGAAAACCTGCTCTTCTAATGCAGCTCGCTGCGATCAAGTTTTTTTTATTAAATTAAGATGACGTCCTGCTAAGTAATCAATATCACTTTCAACTACTTTAGTCCAGTTAAAAATAAACTTACCAACACTTTCTGTACTGAAAGCTGCAAAAGGATATTGTTCAGCAGCAGGCTTGCTCCAGTCTGTTTGTACAACATTTGCTCCAGAATCCTGTTCCACTAAGAACTTAGTCAGTGGTTGAAACCAAGGAGTTGTTTCTCTAGTCTGCGTGAATCCATGAATTAGGATGTAAATCTTAGAGTCCTTTCTAGCTACTTCATTCGGATGTAACGGATCTATGGTCCTATTGGAATATTCACTATCTTCAAAAGTATGGAGATAAAATCGTACTTCCTTAGCATCAACGGGATCACCAATAACCTCCGTTAGTTCATTAATTTCATCGCTAGTCCTGTCATAAGCTTCATTTCGTAATCGATGAGCAACATTTTTAGGTAATATTGAATGGGAAAACACGCCTATGAAAAGAATGTATATGAGGTACGTACTTTCAAAAATTCAACGAATTGCAAACTGCTCCCTTGAAACTAATCTGTACTTCAATATGTGAAGAGAAATCTTTATACAAAATATTGTTTGCTCGATAGAGTATACGATGTGAAATAGTTCAAGTTTATAAAGGTGGAGTGCAAAATCCTAAAATTTCTGTATAATGCGTTACAAATACTTCGAATTTAATTTTAGAAAAAATCAGTTTCGTACAATTACTACTATGGTGCCTTCTTCATTGGTCGTCTAGTAGTACAAGGCAAACTTTTTTTATCATTATATATTACTGAAACTTTACAATAACTATTGTATAAGTACCTACAAATAATGATAAAAAAATCATTCTGATTTATTAAGATAATAAATAAACTAATGAAAGAAATTCGTATAACTTGGAGGTATATATATATATATATATATATATATATATATACCTCCAAATAATGAATTTCCTTCATTAGTTTATTTTTTATCTTTATAAGTCAAAATGATTTTTTTATCATTATTTGTACTTAAAACTGAAGTTATTATAATGTCTTAGTAATATATGTATAATGAAAAATGTATAATTGGAATAAATTAAGATTATATTATATATTATATTAAGTATTATATATATAAATAGGTATATTATAGTATAATATATATATATATATTAAATATATTGTATATTAATTTCAACATCCCTTATTATTATCTTCATTCAACCACAGGAGGAGAATGTGAAACCAATATCAGCATGGCCACTGCAAAAGCCTTGAAGCGATAGGCAGATAAGGGTCGTGTACATAAATTAAGAAGACTCGTCAAAGTTTACTGTACCATAACTAAGAATTACTTTTTGAACATAATGTGAGCAGACAGTGGAGTTTTTAGCACTTACAGAATAAATCCCCAAGTAATATAATTATATTTTTGTGCTAAATGACCTTTACGACTATGTTTTTCAATTTGATACAAATGATTTTTTTTAGCAGGATTTTACATTAATATAAACCTCGAAGCAATTAATTATGTTGGAGTCTTATGTCTACTAGCAAAATATTACTTCATCCCTTATGTACAATCAACCACAAGGTATGTTACAAATTCGTGCCTTGATTATTTTTTAATGAACAGCAAAATACAATAACTACATATTGAATCATTTGTCTTGAATACGTATATACTGAATATACAGATCAGTATCCAACAATAATAAATATGAAAAATAGCTTTGCCGATACTAAAATCACTAGTAATCAAACGAAGGAAATGTCAAGGGAAACAATTAACTATAATCAACTTAAACAAAACCTTACATCCTGCAGTTGGGCAGAGATATTGCAGTTTGAAGATCCAGATGAAGCTTCTGACATGTTCGTAACGCAGCCACTCGACAACATTAAAAACTCAAAAACAATATCGAAACCATGAGGTTTGATTTCTTACATTTATGTGGCATGCCACATAAAATGTTAGAGAAAATGTTTGTTTGACTGAAATAGTTATAATATTGTGAATTTAGTGAGCATTGTAACAATATGTATTTTGGAAATAAATATCATTGACACCCGGTGTATATATATATATATATAT
Source organism: Cynegetis impunctata (assembly GCA_030704885.1). NCBI lineage: Eukaryota > Metazoa > Arthropoda > Insecta > Coleoptera > Coccinellidae > Cynegetis > Cynegetis impunctata. The sequence continues at coordinate 43,048 of JARQZK010005310.1, read as the reverse complement.
ATATATATATATATATATATATATATATATATATATATATATATATATATATATATATATATATATACAGGGTGATTCATTAATACGTGTAAATATTTTAACGGGAGAATTTTGAGCCCAAAATATGAAGATCTAACCCAATTTGCTCATATAAAATATTTCTCCTTACTGAGTTACAGGGTGTTTTATTTCGATTATTAAAAATGAATTTTGTTCATTACTTCAATGCTGCTTGATATTTCTTTATGATATTTGGCAGTAAGTTAAAGTAGTTTGGGACACATCAAATAATAGTAAAGAAGACTTTCTCGCTATCACAGTGGCGTACGGCAGGGCACGGGAAGAGTTCTCGTTTCCTAAATTCTACGCCACTGGCAGAATTGTCATTTTAGTATAATTTTTCGATTCTCCTATATTTTCTCTGTAAATAAGGTATTCTTTTTTCGTAACGCTAGAGCCACTATTTTTCGAGATATTAACGTTGAACATATGGCTGCACAATTCCTTTGATTTTTATGTACGAGTCATATCGGGTTTTTTGTCATACGATTGCATGTATTTAAATTGAAAAAAAAAATTATTAGGTATTTTTTTAAATTTATAATAATATTAACAAACAATTTAAAACATAACAACTACAAAAATATCCAGCGCTACATAAAAAAAGTTCAAAATAAATACTTAATTATGAAGATCTTCTTTACAAATTTTGGAAGAATATCAAATTTATGAACAAAACTTGAAAACAATTTACAATAAATGTTCAATATGCTCTCCGTTTACCTCAATAAGTTTTTTCATTCTTTCGTTGAACGATCTTCTAACTTTAAAAAATATGTTTGGCTGATTCGCAAAAACATTAGCGGAATATACAATTTGCTGCCATTGTTCTTGGCTAGTATTTCTCGTTTGGGAGTATAGCCACTATTTTTTCGAGATATTTAACGTTGATAAAATGGCTGTATAATTACTTTGATTTTAATTATGTATCAATCATGTTGGTGTTTTTGTAATAGAATTGTTAATTAAGTAATTATTATGCATGTGTCTAATGTCATAATAGATGCAGTTCACATTTATTTGGAAATAGATATGAGGAAGTCTTAAATAATTATTTTGATCTAGTAGGATGGTGTCACAACTGACAGTTGTTGACAATATTATCTATGAAGATTGTGACTGTTATAAATTTTTTAAAAGCAGATTAAGTGTTGATGCTGCGCCCTAATGTTTTTTTTTGTAATACTGAAATGCGCGATATGCTTTGTGTTTATGCACAAGAAAAATTATTCCTGTCTTGCTGCTACTCAAAGATATGGAGAAATGTATCCAGATAGAGTTCAGCCCAATCATCAAACCTTTCGCAATATTTTTAGAAGATTAGGAGAGACTGGACAATTCAAGCCAAAACGTGATGTGGGCCGACCTAAACATATTTCTGTAGATCAGGAAGATGACATATTAGTGAGAATTGCAGAAAATCCACAACTTAGCACTCGTCGCTTATCTTCAATGACTGGGGTAAGCCAATCTACAGTTTTTAGAATACTGAAAAAAGGGAAAATTGAAAACTTACCATTGTACTCCAGTAAAAAAATTAATAACAAGAGATATTCCTGCAAGATTGAATTTCGCTCAGTCGATGGCAAATAAAAAAAAATGAAAATCTGAACTTTTATGAAAATGTTATCTTTAGCGACGAAGCTACTTGTACACGGAGAGGAATATTTAACTGGAGGAATAGCCACAGTTGGGATACTGAAAATCCTCATTTATATTGTGAGTCACATTTTCAACGCGAGTTTAAAATTAATGTTTGGTGCGGTATACTCGGAGACCGTTTGTTAGGTCCATATGAACTACCTGAAAATTTAAATGGTAATTCGTATTTGGAGTTTCTACAAACTAAACTTTTCGATGAGCTAGAACAATTGCCACTTAACCAAAGGAGAGACATGTGGTTCATGCACGATGGAGCACCACCCCATTATACATCAATAGTGCGGAATTATCTAGATAATAAATTTCCTCATCGTTGGATTGGCAGAGGTAGTGAATTTCCGTGGCCGCCTCGAAGTCCCGATTGTAATCCATTAGATTTCTATTTCTGGGGGCATATGAAATCACTGGTATACTCCCAAACAATAAATACTCGCCAGGAACTATGGCAGCAAATTGTAAATTCCGCTAATTTTATTGCGAATCAGCCAAATATATTTTTTAAAGTTAGAAGATCGTTCAACGAAAGAATGAATAAACTTATTGAGGTAAACGGAGATCACATTGAACATTTGTTGTAAATTGTTTTTAAGTTTTGTTCATAAATTTGATATTCTTCCAAAATTTGTAAAGAAGATCTTCATATTTAAGTATTTATTTTGAACTTTTTTTATGTAGCGCTGGATATTTTTGTAGTTGTTATGTTTTAAATTGTTTGTTAATATTATTATAAATATAAAAAAAATACCTAATAATTTTTTTTTCAATTTAAATACATGCAATCGTATGACAAAAAACCCGATATGACTCGTACATAAAAATCAAAGGAATTGTGCAGCCATATGTTCAACGTTAAATATCTCGAAAAATAGTGGCTCTAGCGTTACGAAAAAAAGAATACCTTATTTACAGAGAAAATATAGGAGAATCGAAAAATTATACTAAAATGACAATTCTGCCAGTGGCGTAGAATTTAGGAAACGAGAACTCTTCCCGTGCCCCTGCCGTACGCCACTGGTGATAGCGAGAAAGTCTTCTTTACTATTATTTGATGTGTCCCAAACTACTTTAACTTACTGCCAAATATCATAAAGAAATATCAAGCAGCATTGAAGTAATGAACAAAATTCATTTTTAATAATCGAAATAAAACACCCTGTAACTCAGTAAGGAGAAATATTTTATATGAGCAAATTGGGTTAGATCTTCATATTTTGGGCTCAAATATCTCCCATTAAAATATTTACACGTATTTATGAATCACCCTGTATATATATATATATATATATATATATATATATATATATATATATATAATATATATATATATATAGTATATATATATATATTATATATATATATATATATGTATATATGTATATATATAATATATATCTTATATATATATATATATATTATATATATATATATATATATATATATATATATATATACCGGGTGTCCATGGAAGGTGGCTCGCCCCTATAACTTTTTTGTTTTCGGAGATAATGACAAGAAATTTAAAAAATCTGTTTAATTCATAAAATTGCATTTTTTGACAAGTAACTCAACTTCATACAACTTCCGGTTTCACCGGAAGTGACATAAAATTTCGATTTTCAAATGGATCACCTGGTATATTTTCAGTTTTTTCGTCTCCATATGACATTTAGAATACAACCATGTATCATTTGTTACTTTTTGTATTTGTTGTTTTATTTTATTTTGAAATAAATTTTCATTCTAGAGCGCTATAGATGCGTTCAAATAAATAATTTCGGCCCTAAAATTGCCCCGTTTACCGTCCTGGGACGTAGATTTGTGGGCGTGGCTTCGGACTTCTTTTGTTTCAGTTGTGTTGGTCACAGGCTTCTCGATGATTTCAAATGTTATTCTAATCTCAATAAGATTCTTCTATAGAGAAAGTTCTAAGGTTATGGGATTTCAGGTTTTTATCGAAAGTTTTCTTTCAACCTGATACCTAGAGTGCGGTATCAAATTAATCGTAATAAAATTATCTTCTTTTTTAACCCGACCGACGAGTCACCATGTTGCCAATTGAAAAAAAATAGTAATAAAAGTGTCGCATAACTGAAACATTTTGATCGAAAACAGTGAAGTGTAATTTTAACATACATTTTAGGACCGAAATTAGTTATTTGAACGCATCCACAGCCCTCTAGAATAAAAATTTATTTCGAAAAAAAAATAAAAAAATGGTTACAAAAAGTAACAAATGAAATATAGTTGTATTCTAAATGTCATATGGAGACAAAAAATATACCAGGTGTCCCATTTGAAAATCGAAAATTTATGTCACTTCCGGTAAAACCGCAAGTTGCATGAAGTTGAGTTACTTGTCAAAAAATGCAGTTTTATGCGTTAAACAGATCCTCTAAATTTCATGTCATTATCTCCGAATAAAAAAAAGTTATAGGGGCGAGCCACCTTCCGTGGACACCCGGTATATATATATATATATATATATATATATATATATATATATATATATATATATATATATATATGTATATTTTTAGAAAAACACATGCTCGACTTCAACGGTTATTATATATTTGACTCTATGAAGCGGCTTTTCACCACACAGTGATTATTCAGGACGCCTTAATGTATGGTATCGAGTCTTGTTAGGGACTCAACAATGTTAGTCTTTCGTATATATTTTTTTGACTGTGCTGCATTTTTACCTACTTATCTTTTACTATAAATAAAAGGATTTCGATGTTTACAAGACGAATTTATTGATTGATAACGTTTCTTCACGACAAATCGTAAAAGAACAAATTTCGTGACGTAATGTTATCATAGCAATATATTTGGTTTTTTGAACATCAATAGCATATTATTACTAATCTTTATATTAATATGTGAAGAGATTACTTTGTACCCCGCAGAGCCGTTTCAAGTTGCCAAAAGCGGGCTTTATGGCAAAGGAGAGTTCCTTTCCTCTCGATCGGTCGAACGATCTAACTGAAATGTACCAAATAAACCAAGAAAAGAAGAAGTATCACTGGTTTAGAATATACTGATATACATATTTATAATCTCGCTCAACATGTTTGAAATCTGTCCATCGACTATTCAAATATGAATTGGTTTGATCACAAATAAACCGGTTTAGATTTCGATGTTATTCTCTTATATAATCAATTAATGAATATGATTTGATTGCTCAATAGCCAAGTCACATAAATAGTAAACATGTGAGCAACAGACCTCGTCACTAAGCTCGTATTTTCCCCTCATTTTTGTTTCTTTTTTATATAAAAATTTTCAAACCCTCTAAGTTTGGAGGGGCTGAAGAGATACACAAAGCTTGAATACCTGCAGACACATGATGATGATCAATCCCGTTTACCCTCTTACACTGAAATTTACAATTTTGACATGTGCAATCGAATTTTTTCGAAAGGTACCAATTTTCACGAAAAATCAGAATTGCTGACAAATTATAATGACTATTTCACTCATTCCATTTTTAGTGAGAAAGTTTCCATAGTTACTCTCGTTTCACAGCGATAAAACATGCAAGCCGGCAAAACTTACTATGTTAGTATTTCAGCGACAATTCCACTCATGTATAATAATTCCCATTTGAGAGAACGAAAATCGTAGTTTGCTATCGAATAAATAGGAAGGAACAGAAATGCAAGTGGATAAAAATATCGGATAAATTACGTTACCTTACCAACGCTGGCAATTATTCGTTTAGCAAGCGTTGACAACAAATACCTAATATTCCAGTAAATATGTTGAGATTTGGAAATATTAGCGAGGCAGAAATAATAAGGGAGATCGAAAAATCAACTCCTGAAAATACAGAAAAAAGTTATTCTTCCATTTGGAATCAATTTAGCGAATTTTGTAAACAACGAAACTTCAATTTGGAAACCGGATAGTCAGTGGAAAATGTGGCAGGAATATTGATGGACTGGGGCTTTAATATGAAGAAACAGAATGGAAAAGATTATAAAGAATATGTGGTGAAAACAATGTGGAACACAACCGCGAAAATGTTGGAAACCATGTATTTCGAAAAATTTAATGTTACTTTCAATCCTTTCACTGATTTGGCATTAACAATAATTCATGGAATTGTCGTACCAAATACCACGCGAGCTCAGATTTAGCAGGATATTTTTGTGGTTGTTTTCGAAATCATTTGTCAGAACAGCTTTCGTTAAATTGCCAATGAAAGTAAGTATTCGAAAACAACGACGAAAAAATATCCGGCTAAATCTGAGCTCTAGTGGTATTACCCCCGACAATAGTTTGACATTTCTCACATGAATCGTTATTTCCTTGACTTTCTTAAATTGACCATATTACTGTTAGACATATTTTCTCGTGAAATAGTCATGTCGAATACCACTCGCGATGAAATTTAAGCAGGTAAAATTTCTGTCTTGTAACATTCAAGTTTGTTGCTTAGACAATTTTGCTCATGACATTTTTTCCAAAATCAAAAAACAAAAAAAACAAGTGTCATTCGCGAAATTGCCTAAGCAACAAACTTTCATATAACAATCGAGAAATTTTGCCGGCAAAATTTTATCTCTAGTGGTATTATATATGAAAAGTTTCTCATATGGTGCAAGGTTCTTAAACCTCACTGTATATTAAAAACGGATATAAACCTAGTCCTCAATTTCGATAAAGTATAATAGCCTATTATTTTCTTGGAAAATACTGCCAATAATTTCCAAGTTGAAAACTTAAATGCAACAATCGATAAAACTTCTTAAAGTCCCTAAAAAATCGATATCTTATGAGCTACTTAAAATTGATTCTTAGCTACAAATAATAATCACGGAATTCATAATAAAGAATGATTTATATTATACAGTAGTTTTTAACGAATTTGTTGCATATAAACTATATTTTTGAACGAAATGGATATTGAATAAAATATTTTTTCTAAATAGTTAACAAAATATTGAAATCTCATTCGTTACTTTCACTTCTTTCTTGTTATTATTATTTTGTAATTTTCTAGAATTTTTGTGGGATTTTCCAGATATTATTTTTAATTTACTCTGAATAATAATAAAGCCCCTATCGATTGCTCACAGTATTATGAATCAAACTGTGGGCAATTTTTATGAATAAGTTTTCAGGTATTTTGGCGCTTTACATTGTTTAGATTCTGATGGAAGTTCATTAAATCCATAATTTATTAACAATAACAAAAATCGACAAAATAGATTTTTGGTTATCTAGCATTTTTCGTGGTATTCGAATAGATATATCACAGGACAGGAGTTGATATATATATATATATATATATATATATATATATATATATATATATATATATATATATATATATATATATATATATATATATATATATATATATATATATATATATATATATACATATATATATATATATATATATATATACATATATATATATATATATATATATATATATATATATATATATATATATATATATATATAACATATATATATATATTATATATATATATATATATATATATATATACATATATATATATATATATATATATATATATATATATATATATATTATATATATATATATATATATATATATATATATATATATATATATACTAGCTGACCCGGCAAACGTTGTTCTGCCATATAAATTATTTTTATCTATCTATCTTTCTATCTATTCATCTATCTGCCGAAGTATATCTACCTATCTAACTATCTATCAATCTATCTAGATATTTATCTGTCTTTCTATCTATCTATCTACATATCTATCTAACCCGGCAAACGTTGTTCTGCCATAAAAATTATTTTTATCTATCTGTCTTTCTATATATTCATCTATCTGCTAATGTCTATCTATCTATCTATCTATCTATCTATCTATCTATCTATCTATCTACATATCTATCTATCTATCTATCTGACCCGGCAAACGTTGTTCTGCCATATAAATTATTTTTATCTATCTAAATAGGGGTTGATCGTAGAGGGGTGAAAATTTAGGGTTGTATATATTTTTGAATGCTGTATCATAAAAAAATAGAACAGAAAATGTTGTCAGAAAAATAAAGAAAAAAATTAAGGGGTGGACTACCCTTAACATTTAGGGGGATGAAAAATAGATTTTGTCGGATTCTCAGAACTAACCGATATGCATACAGAATTTCATGAGAATCGGTCGAGTCATTTCGAAGGAGTTTAACAAATAAAAAATAAGGGTTGATCGTAGAAGGGTGAAAATTTAGGATTGTATGTATTTTTGTATGCTGTATCATAAAAAAATAAAAACAAAAAATTTTGTCTGAAAAATAAATGAAAAATTTAGGGGTGAACTACCCTTAACATTTAGGGGGATGAAAAATAGATGTTGCCCAATTCTCAGACTTACTCAATATGCTCTCAAAATTTCATGAGAATCGGTCAAGCCGTTTCGGAGGAGTATGGGAACGAAATTTGTGACACGAGAATTTTATATATAAGATATATATATACATATACATATATGTATATATTATATATATATATATATATATATATATATATATATATATATATATATATATATATATATATATATATATATATATATATATATATATATATACAGTGCTTTCATGATGAAAGGAACAAATTCATTAAAAAATTAGGTTTCTATTTCATGTTAAAATCCTCGGACAGGTCGATTAGTATTTTTATTTGGGCATTTTTCGCAATAAAAATTTTGTATACAGGGTGTCTCATTCAAGAGCTATGGCTTTGTCATTAGTTTTTTTAAAGGTAATACCCTGTATATTATTTCACTTTACAATTCTACGATAAATTCTTATCACTTTTTGTGAACATACCATATGCCTCAACTCGATGGATTGCCAGAAACGGAGATAGTGGGTAATGAGAGGTACGATATGAAAACACACAAATGTAATTACTAATTTAATTTTTACATATGTTCAATCTGTTGTCCGTTTACTTCGAGACATTTTTGAAGTCGATTCAATGTTTCCCGTTGCACATTTTTAATTACTTCTGGACTGATAAGTCTTATTTCCTGCCTGATTCTCTCTTTTAGATCATCAATATTATTTGGTCTATTCAAATAAACTTTAGACTTGAAATAACCCCATAAGAAAAAATCCAATGGGGTTATATCCGGTGATCTTGGCGGCCATTCAATCGGACCTCTCCGTCCTATCCATCTGTTGGGAAAAGTTGCATCAAGAAATTGTCGAACAGCGATTGAATAGTGAGGAGGTGCCCCATCTTGTTGAAACCATATCTCGTTATTAGGTATGTCAGGATCTTGTGGGTTAGGAAACAAAACAGCTAAAGCCGGAATGAGTTCGAACTGGAGAAAGTTCAAGTAGTCCTCTCCGTTTAGTGTTCCTTCAAAAAAATAGGGACCAACTATACGATTTCGAACAATCGCTGCCCATGTATTAATTTTTTGAGGCCGCTGTGTGTGGCATTCTTGCATCCAATGAGGATTTTCGGTCGCCCAATACCTACAGTTTTGTCTGTTGACGTGGCCATTTAAAGTAAAGGTGGCTTCATCAGAAAAAATTATGTTTGTAATGAAATTTAGATGTTGATTATGAATTTCAAGAATCTGCTCACAAAACTGTACTCTGCGGTCAAAATCGTCTTCTAATAATTCATGTACCAGCTTAATTTTATAGGGATGATACTTATTTACCTTAAGTATTTTATGCACGGACCCTACTGATAAATTGAAATTATTGGAAATTGTAGTAATGGATGTATGAGGGTTATCTTGGGTTTCTAGTAGAACGTTCAGCACTGTTTCTTCAGATACTCTCGGTGGTCTTCCTTTAGGTAAATCTCTAACGTGGCCGTATCTCCTGAATTTTGATTCAATTTTGCTGACTGTCGATCTAGTAATTGGCGGATGATCAGGATGATTTTCATTGAATAGATTGCAGATTTCTTCTTGTGAACGCACCCTATCTCCAAAACCAATCATCATAAGTACTTCAATACGTTCTCTCTCAAGTAATTGCATTTTCTTAAACAATGAAGTAGTGTAGTGCCTGGAGCGTTAAAAACGTGAAAACTGCGGACTATACAGCACCAGTGAATGAATTCAGATGGTACATGTGAAATTTCATTCTTCAGATTTAATGACAATGTTTACCTAAATTTTTTTTTGTACTTTTAATCCACATTTTAAATCTCCAGGTGCTCCACTATCTCCGTTATAATCTGGGAATCCATCAAGTTGAGGCATATGGTATGTTCACAAAAAGTGATAAGAATTTATCGTAGAATTGTAAAGTGCAATAATATACAGGGTATTACCTTTAAAAAAACTAATGACAAAGCCATAGCTCTTGAATGAGACACCCTGTATACAAAATTTTTATTGCGAAAATTGCCCAAATAAAAATACTAATCGACCTGTCCGAGGATTTTAACATGAAATAGAAACCTAATTTTTTAATGAATTTGTTCCTTTCATCATGAAATCACTGTATATATGTATATATATATATATATATATATATATATATATATATATATATATATATATATATATATATATATATATATATATATATAATAAAAATAGGTAATTTTACACAAATCGTAGATACAAAACTATTTGAACCTTTATTCCAGTAATAAAGCTCTAAGGAGTACCAATAATATTTAGGAAAAATACATGTGGATGAATATGTATGAAAATATAGAAAGTGAATTAGGAAAAATATTTGAAATTCGGCATATGTCTGATTTACTTACCATGAAATATGAACGCATTTAGAATAGTGTTGAAAAACATTATTTGCTTCATCTTCTGTAGGATATGGTCAAGCGCAAATAACTGAGTAAGAATAAGTGTTATCAGTTATTTATTTAAATATCAAAGGAAACCAGAAACGTGACCATAAGTTAGTAGATAACAAGTAGTTCACACCTGCACTAAAATAAAAACAAGATAGGTTCTTTTTTAGTACAATTGATAACGCTATTCTCTAGATCATCAATGAGCATTTATCTTATGAGAATATATATTAATACTAGATAATCTAACTGAAATTTTTCAGATCAAACCTTCGGTGATCAACTATAACTTCTTGAATAGCCTTGAATCTCACTCCCAGAAATTGTAGGAACTAATGAGATATTTACATTTTTTTACATAATGAAACACTGTTACCATATTTTATGCATCAGATTTTAGAAACGTTTTTATTTATCTACGAGAAATGAAATTTCGTTCTACTTCGTATTTATTTATCCGTAAGGATTCTAGAAAATTAAGTTAAATTCCTTACTTTCACCATTTAATAATTTAAAGTCAAAATTCATGTGTGATTTTTTTTTTGATTAAATGGTTTTCATAATGTGAATCAGACTTTTGATTAAGAAAGGTAAGTTGTGTTCTGAAGTTCTGGTCTGAAAGCTTCGAAATGTTCTACCGATGTCAATTTTGACTTTAAAATATTAAATGCTTTTTTTTTTATTAAAACACCTTTATTTCATTATTTCACCATTTTACAACATATTTTTAACTGACTTAATTATTATTATCACAGATTTGATTATACTATTGAAAATTAAGTACCCTATTCTATATTTATCAGGGGATTTCACAGGGCCGGCCTAAGGGGTGTGCGAAGTATGCAGCCGCACACTCAACCCTTTTGGAGGGGCATTAAATTTTTGTAAAAAAAAATAATAAATTTGGCAAATTTTTAGAAACTGATTTAAATATTGGGCAGAAATATTTAAACTATACTCGCCGGCATACCATTGGAAGCTTGGACCCTAAACAGATGTACACTTCCCTCTACACCCCTAGCCCAGCGTCGTTGCCAGTTTGTGGATTGAAAAATTAATTCACACAGCTAAAAATCCCAAGCTTCCAATGATTTGCCGACTATGGAAGGTATTTTGTCTTAAAACGATTACAGTTAAAATTCAAGGTAGAACGAAAGATTACCCCGGCTACCCCAATGAGTTCTGAAATACAGTAAGTCTGATGCCCTTGACCAAAGTCCAAGGTCAGTAAAAACAGTCTTCTCGTTTGGCGGGACGCGGAAAGTGTTGTGACTCATCTTTCCTGCCTCCCTCCCCCTCCCCCAGATTTGCTTTTTCTAGCCAATTGGCGTCTGAAATTAAGATAGTAAATTCATTCTCCGAAATGAAAGCAAGAAAATCCCTTGTATAAAATGTATAATAAAAGTGACTATTTACTATCCTAATAGTTAATAATTTTTTTTTGTGTTTGCGCCATTAATAACCACTGTTATTATTTGTTCACTATGTTCTGTTGCTTTATTTTCTTTTACCCATGACATATGGAAATTTATCCTAGGTCCGGTGGACAGTGATTCCCGCATTAGCTAGTAATTGCAGTATAAGCATAAAAATCATTGCAACGTTACCTAGAGTTAAGCTTCCATTAGTTTATTTGACATAATAGTGGTTATAGTACAAGTAAGAGTACTGAACATATCAAGTCAATCAATAATGAATCAAATTGTCATACATAAATTTAAAGTTCTACAAGACGCAAAAGTGCACAAAAACTGTGTTTTTGGACCTTAAATATCAAAAAATTCCATACTTCCCAGACACCCCCGAAGGGGCATAAAATTTGAGTCTAGCACACTTGCAATTTTCGCCTTAGGCCGGCCCTGGAATTTCACAATAGCTAATTATTCACATTCAGAAAAAATATATTTTGTTGGAAAATTTTTTGATTCTATTATTAATAATTTTTTGATCTATCCACTCTCAATTTTTGTATGAAGTCCGTCAAATTTGAATGCTTTACAATATTGTTATGAATTGTTGCGTGAAGCAACCAACACCATACATTGACTTCTTATTTCTTCCTAGTTTTGGCGAATAAAACTTTAGAATCATCCTCTATTTCTGTCTGAAATTTGAGTTTTACAACATCTTTATAAAATTTCCAAATATTCCCCGAATGTCCGCAACCAGTCAATCTATGATTCAAATTATCTGTGGTTTTACATTTAGCACACATGTCCGTGTCCGAAATATCATGTCTTTTCAGTTTTGATTTAACTGGGTATATCTCATTTTTTAATTTGTATGAACATGATCTCCATTTTGTGGGGCTGTTGTTATGAGTTAAAATATTTTCCCATATTTTTTTCCAATTGAAATTCTCATATTTTTCTTGAATTTTAGGTGTCTTTTCCGCTCTTTTCAAACGCGCTCCATATATTTCTTTGGTTTGGGGATATTTTCCTTTTCCAATTAATGCATGTACATCGTTTATTATCTTCGTTGTATGTCTGAGGCATGGGCGAGTAAAGGTTTCTGAGTATTCGAAAATTTTGTTGAGAGGTGATTTGTATATAACTTTATTTGGTACTGTAATCCATGTCTGTAGGAGTGTTTACAGAAAAAGAGCCTTGGCCTTGAGTTCTACATTTATCTTTTTTTTTTTTTTTATCGAGGTGAAAACTTCAAAAGCGATACCGGTTGCGAACCCGGCCTGTGTGGGATTCAATAGTTGATATATATAAATATATATCAACATTGCCTACCCACTAAAAACACCTCTGTTCTTTCGGTTTCCGGGCATAAGCCTACTAGACCTCCAGTCTCACACTCTAGAACCTGTTCCCTTCCTTGTGTCTATATTTCAAGACCCAAGTGTATATCTCTCTGCGTCGCGTCGCATTAATTTTGAAATCAAGAAAACATACCTGACGACTGCCCGTGGCATTCTCTGTCGACTGGAAGTATGTTCGCTTCATCCCAGGTTAGTTCGAACTTGAACAATGCTCGTCACTCCGACCTCGAGATCCAACATCCATTTTCACACTCGTCGTCTGCAATGGCCATTACTCCGACATCGAGATCCAATATCCATCTTCACTCTCGTCGTCTGCAACGAGCATCATTCGTCTTCGAACCTGACGATTCGCTTCCATCCCACCGTGCCGTCCTCTGTTGGGCGCTGCTCCTTACTAGCGAACCGATGAAGAACGTGTCTGATGGACACTCTCTCAGCCCATCTAGGTCCTTCTTCACTCCTCGTCGTCTTCAGTTTCAGTCGCTTGCCGTCGAATTCACCGCTTTCCCAGGGCGATGCTGCTTCCTCGGTGGTCTGGTCTCGTTACATTTATCAAATTCAAACGGCTCCTTTTATAGGGTAGATAAAGTTGGTCTCTAGAAATTCTATATAGATGCCGATTCCATATGAAGTTGCCTGTATGTAACACAATTTTTAGGGAATACGCTAACGGAATGGGTATTACTTGACTTAAAAACCATACTGTGGATAAGGTATATGTATTGACAAACCACCCTTTTAAATTATGTCCAGCTCTCGAGTATAGTTCATTGCTAAGGTTTGTCTAATTAAGTTACACACTTTCTGCCAATTTAAGTTTATCATATTTCGAAATTTCCCAGTGATAATCATCCCCAGTACCTTAATTTCATTTGTGATTGTAAAATTCTGATAATTTGTAACCGTTGCATCCCTTTCATTCCCCAGCAGTAAAACTGATGACTTTTCCATATTTATTCTTGCATTGGCCGCTTTTCCATAAATGTTTATAATTTCTTTTATTGTATTTATCTCATTCCCATTTTTAATGAACAAAACTACATCATCAGCATAGGCGGCAACTTTATGAATTTTGTCCTGAATTTTTATACAATACTGAAAGTAAACGAATTAAACTTAATTTTCTAGAATCATTACAGGAACTAATGAGATATTTACATTTATGTCATAATAGCTCGTCACTTAGGTATATTATAGAACAGCATGCAGAATAAAACTAAACATTTCTTTTTACATAATGAAACGCTGTTACCATATTTTATGTATCAGATTTTAGAAACATTTTTATTTATCTACGAGTAATGAAAATTCGTTCTACTTCATATTTATTTATCTGTAATGATTCTAGAAAATTAAGTTTAATTCCCTTATTTTCAGCAATCAACAATTTAAAATAAAAATTGATGTGTGATTTTCCTGGATTAAATGGTTTTCATAATGTGAATCAGACTTTTGTTTAACAAAGCTCAGTTTGTGTTCTGAATCTCTGGTCTTAAAGGTTATAAAAGTTCCACCAATGTCAATTTTGACTATAAAATATTAAATGCTGAAAGTAAGGGAATTCTACTTAATTTTCCAAATTCATTACAGATAAGTAATTACAAACATTGATGTCTCCTATTCAATAGCCAAATTCATCATTCTATAAGCCCACTTCTGAATCTTTTCAAAATTACCGAACTACCTGACTAGCGGTTTAGAATGAATTTTTTCTATTTTACGAATTATTTGTAACCATCTAATTATCATTTTCGTCGACCTCTAAATAAAAGCTTACTTTAACGTACACGAAATTGATCATTAATGACCCATTTTAATGTGCAATTTCTCCTATTTTAATGTATGATTGTCATGGGCAACCAAACACAGAAGTATTCAGCACGGAATAGTTGAATTATTCTGTGTCTGTACTGTTATTCTACAGAGAGAAGGAATTCATAATTCAAATCGAAATATTTAACTCTATACAAAATAAAGTAGAAACTGCGAACAAAATTTTATGCAATAATCGTTCGAAAGTAAATAACACTTCAGCTTCCACCAGTTCCACATATTCCTTATCGGATATTGTAGGTAATGTTAACTATTCAGAATGTCACATGTCTAATATTCCATCTATGAATTTCTTAAATTGTTCCATCGGGAGCATAAATATAAATATATCGAAATGAACATAGAAATTTATATTGTGTCAAGTGTATCTGTCATGCAAAATAAAAATTTATTTCAAACAAGAATTTATACTCAATTCATGATGAGGTCGACGGAAAAATCTTGTAATAAACTCGTTTATTAATGTAGCGATTAATGGTCTCGAACTATTAACGCGCTCGCTCCGCTCACGCGTTAAAATATCTCAACCATTAATCGCTGTCATTAAAAAACTAGTTTATTAAATAACTATTTCTACACAATTTGCCATCTATTTGTTTCGTGTATTCGATATAACGTAAAAAGATATTTAGTTTGCATTTAGCATATGAAGAAGGTGAAGTTTCACCGAAACGTGCATCATGAATATTACATTTATAAATGTGTAAATTAATTTAATAAACAATTGTTTTAATATGTTCATTAATTTACATCATGTACAGGCGTAATCAATCTAAAAAAAAATGGTTGCTCTGGACGAGCATGGAATGACATGCATTTCCTACGAGTATGACGTTTGCAGCACGAGCCGCAGGTGAGTGCTGCAAATCATACGAGTAGGAAAAGGTCATTTCATGCGAGTTTTACACTATACTTTCTCTACGAGTGTTACTGTTACATAAAATGGGATAAGTAATATTTTTCTTTTTAAGATTTTAAAAAATGTTAGTCTGACGTTCCACAAAAAACACGCGGCGCCGGTTAACGCCACCTTTGTAAAAATTACCCGTGAACTTTTTAGTTGAATCACCATGGTGATTGAAGCACAATCAAAATGTGTATAAAACAATGCACTATGTTCCGAAATTACTTTTGAACATAGAATGAGGGCTTTTATTGAAATTCGTAGAAAATAGTATATTGTACAACGAGCATGGAATGACATGCATTTCCTACGAGTATGACTTTTGCAGCACGAGCCGCAGGTGATTGCTGCAAATCATACGAGTAGGAAATGCATGTCATTTCATGCGAGTTTTACACCATACTTTTTCTACGAATGCTACTGTTACATAAAATGGGATAATATTTTTTGTTTTAAGATTTTCAAAAATGTCAGTCTTACGTTCCACAGAAAAACACGCGGCGCCGATTAACGCCACTTTAGTAAAAATTACCCATGAACTTTGTAGTTGGCTCACCATGGTGATTGAAGCACAATGAAAATGTGTATAAAACAATGCACTATGATCCGAAATTACTTTTGAACATATAATAAAGGTTTTTATTGATATTCGTAGAAAATAGTATATTGTAAAACGAGCATGATAACATGCATTTCCTACGAGTATGACTTTTGCAGCACGAGCCGCAGGTGAATGCTGCAAATCATACGAGTAGAAAATGGTCATTCCATGCGAGATTTACACTATACTTTTTCTACGAATGTTACTGTCACATAAAATGGGATAAGTAATATTTTTCTTTTTAAGATTTGAAGAAATGTCAATCTGACGTTCCTCAAAAAAAAAACACGCTGCGCCGGTCAACGTCACCTTTGTAAAAATATACCCGTGCACAATGTGAACTTTGTAGTTGACTCACCATGGTGATTGAAACACAATGAAAATGTGTATAAAACATGTGTATCAAATATGTTCCGAAATTACTTTTGAACATAGAGGTTTTTATTGACATTCGTAGAAAAACTCATTTTCAAAATTATCATGTAATGATTTCTACAGAATTAGTTATTCTCATCATTTGTGTTTATCTAAGTATATTGTATTATCACCAGTATCTAGGAAGAAGAATCCTGCTCGTATAGTTCGAAGGTTTCCCATAGATTCATCCATACTATCACAATTATTCCGCTTGAAGTCCTTGTAAGAGCTACATTTCTTTGCTAAGAAGTTTTCCGGATTCCTGACTGCGGATATGAAGTACTCGTACGAAAGTCTATTACCACATTCTGAAAACAATTGAATTATTTGACATTCATTCTAGCATTCTTGATTTAACATCTTCACCCTTAGATTATTGAATGTTACATTCGTTTCATTATGGCAACTATGTAAAAATTAAATAAAAATTTGCAAGTACCTATCTCTATATATATATTAAGCCCAGATGGTCTCTGATTTCTTGTGAATTTCGAAAAAATCAAATTATTGCAATATATATATATATATATATATATATATATATATATATATATATATATATATATATATATATATATATATATATATATATATATATATATATATATATATATATATATATATATATATATATATATATATATATATATATATATATATTTGAGATTGAATTCTCGCACATCACTTGGTGAAACATCATAAAGAATAAAGTATAAACTTTAAAATAAAAACACTTGGCTTATGTTTCACAATATAAAAAATCTTTAGATACTGTACTTAGCAGTAATAAAAAGTCGACATGTTTCGAGCTATGAACTCATTATCAAGACTGACAACAGGAGAGTATTGCATCGTTATTTATAAAACAGACAAAAGCAAAGGTGATACCTGAAAATCAATTTTATATCCTTAAATATATAAATACTTTCTACAACTCGATTCAATTTACAAAAGAAGTAGAAAACGAAAACAGTACCTTGAATTTCTTAGACGTTCATATTGCTAGGAATTTGAATTCTCTTACTTTCAACATTTATAGAAAACCAACCTTCACAGATACTTTAATTCACAGCGACAGTAACCAACACATTAAAATAAAACTCAGTGCTTTTCATTCGTTCATACATAGGTTGTTCACGATTCCATTATCGGAAACAAATTTTCAAACTGAAGTTAATACAATTAAATTATTAGCCATCAATAACGGTTACAATGAAAGTCTTATCGACAAGCTCATTGGGAAAAAACGAAGAAAGTATCTGTTGCATTCAATATACCCCACGCAAACTATTAATGAAGAACAAAAATACTTCCCAATAAATTATGTGCCTAATTTGAGTAGCAAAATTTGTAACAGACTATCGAAAAATAACGTTAAAACAATTTGTACAAATAAAAGAAACTTGAAGTCACTCTTGGTCAATAATAAAGAAAAATCTAACATCGGAGAAAACAGTGGTATTTACAAAATATTTTGCGACGAATGTCCTGCTTTCTATATTGGACAGACAGGAAGGAATATAGATATTCGTGTGTTGAAGAACATAAAAAGTCAATTTTACAAACAAAAATACCACTGGCTTCTCTGAACATTGTATAAAAATTCAATCACGTCCTGGATTTAAACAAAACCATATTGTTACATTAAGTTAACAAGGGTAAACGTCTAGAACATCTCGAAATTATCGAAATAAGTTCCTCCCATAATAGTAAATTACACCTTGTACACGAACAAATTGATTTTCAGGTATCACCTTTGCTTTTGTCTGTTTTATAAATTACGATGCAATACTCTCCTGTTGTCAGTCTTGATAATGAGTTCATAGCTCGAAACATGTCGACTTTTTATTACTGCTAAGTTACAGTATCTAAAGATTTTTTTATATTGTGAAACATAAGCCAAGTGTTTTTATTTTTAAAGTTTATACTTAATTCTATATATATTTATTTATATATATATATATATATATATATATATATATATATATATATATATATATATATATATATATATAAATATATATATATATATATATATATATATATGTATATATATATATATATATATATATATATGTGTGTAAATATACTTGATGAAAATTCATTATAATATTGGAAATAAAACTTCGCACACTTTTTGAGTTATCCTAACGTAATAGATAATGATAAAATGTTTAGGTATATTATTAACTTATATAAAATTTCAACCTTTTTGTCAAATCGATATTTAAGAACAGCTATAAAAACTCAGAATAGCATTGGAAAACATATTGAAAATTCAAAAGAAAAAACTAGATCACAAAATAAGTAAGGGATCTATGAGCTAACTTTTGGTTCATCTCCTAAACTATAAGTTGGCCAAACTGGCAGGAACTTTGGAGTTGAGGCCTCGGTAGACCAGCGGTAAGGTGAACCGCCTTATACCGTTTGTAAACCGAGGTTTGTGGGTTCGAGTCCCACCTCGCTCTTGGGTGTTGTGTATGTCCGGAATTTAGTGGTTATTTATGATTGAAAATTGTTGGGTAATGTACATAGTTAACAAGCCCATTGGCCGTTCGGAACCGGCGTTAAACTGTAGGTCCCTCGAGTTAAAAAAAAAAAAAACTTTGGAGTTCGAATATCTCAACATAAAATACGTAACGACAAGGAAAAAATAGATTCCACTTATGCATCACGTCTCCTGGTACATAATGATATTTTTAATAGTGAATTTGAAATATTACATATAGAAAAGAAAGGCTATAAACTCAATCCAATAATTTGTTAAATGACCAATTATATATGAATAATTCACCGATGTTAAATTTTTTCCAAATATAATATGAATGACCTTTTTCCCATATCTTTATCGCTTTGTACTGCCTTCCGGTTAAGAGATTACGTTTAGGTCTTTCCCCATTCACACATATTGTGTATTCACTTCCCTAATCTTTCAATATTCTTATTGTAAAAGTTAGTATTTACTATACATCTGAAGAAGCCACAATTGTCATTTTTGGAGTTTTATTTACAGTATGTATATATATAGTACCCGTGCTACTCGGTGTTTTTTTTTATAGTGTTTTTTGGACAGAATATTTGAATAAAAATGTGAAGTTAAGTTAAAATATTTAAGTAACTAAGATTGAATTCTCGCACATTACTTGGTGAAACATCATAAAGAATAAAATATAAACTTTAAAATGAAAAACACTTGGCTTATGTTTCACAATATAAAAAATATTTAGATACTGTATTTAGCAGTAATGAAAAGTCGACATGTTTCGAGTTATGAACTCATTATCAAGACTGACTACAGGTGAGTATTAAATCCTATTTTATAAAACAGACAAAAGCAAAGGTGATACCTGAAAATCAATTTGTTCCTTTACAAGGGGTAATTGACTATTATGGGCGGATTTTATTTCGAGAAGGTCAAGGCGCTTTCCTTTGTTAGGTACCTGAATGTAAAAATTTCAAAAAAACCAAATTGTTACATTCAGGTAACAAAGGAAAGCGCTTTGACCTTCTTGAAATTCTCGAAATAAGTTCCGCCCATAAAAGTCAATTACCCCTTGTAAACGAACAAATTGATTTTCAGGTGTCACCTTTGCTTTTGTCTGTTTTATAAAATAGGATGTAATACTCTCCTTTAGTCAGTCTTGATAATGAGTTCATAACTCGAAACATGTCGACTTTTCGTTACTGCTAAATACAGTATCTAAATATTTTTTATATTGTGAAACATAAGCCAAGTATTTTTTATTTTAAAGTTTATACTTTATTCTAAAATATTTAAGTTACATAAATATTTTCTTCGAAGCTTTTCTAGCCATTGTGATTTTCACATATCAATCACATATAAAAAATGGAACGTATCCTTAGACTAACCAAAACATCCAACATTTGGATGATATCCCATAGCGCCATCTGCACAAATTTTAAGATAACAGTTGATTATCATCTATCGGGTACAAAAATCTACCATATGACGTATTATGAAATAGCCAACATAAGAACGGACTGAAGGCAAATAGCTTTTTTTGGTCAAATTGCATGTTTACAAAAAACTACAACTATATAGGTCAACTTAAAAAGAGAATCCCTATCTAATTTAATGAAATTGTGATGGACGTTAGGTCTCTACCATGGTAGACTCGAGTAGAGCATCATCATGTACGAAATTCAGCGTTAATATAATATACACATTCGTTTCTTATATTGTGAATAAATTAATGTAGAATGAGCTATTTGTCTACACATAATTCAGTTGTGTTTTGTGTTACATTATACCACTTGGAGGAATTTCCAAACCACGATATGAATTATATGTATATCTCCCCGTTTTTCTGAATACCTATATAAAAAATTTTTTATTAATCTACATCAAGAACATAATTGTTTTTTCGTGATATGGGCAATTCCTTTTTATGAAGGCAATAAATACATAATATTCGCAATTAAATTTTATGAAAGCTGCACGAAGTGGCTTAAACTCACGTTTGAATAAATTACATCCAGGCTGTGTGTTTCCTCCGTTAGGGAAAAATTCTATATTTCCATGAGATTTGTTTATGCCATGTGAAGATACAGTATGAATCACCATTACAACAGTGGCATCTTTTTTGGAAATTTGTAATTTTGACGTAAATGATGCTATCACATCCTTAGGATCTAGTGCTATAATTCTTCCCAACCATCTTCTGTTGGTAGTATGATATGATCTTCCGGCAACACCATTTATTAACGCGCCATAGCCATGCCCAATTAGAATTATCTTTCTATCGGGAAACTTATCTGATATTGTATTCAGTAGAATGACCATATCCTGTGCTGAAAAGTTAATATGAAGTTGAAATTTTTGTGAAACCTGTGTTTTCATATTATTCTTTAAGTCTGCTATTGAAGACTAAAGATAGTGTCTCAATTAAAGTTATCATCTTTGAATATTACTATTTATTAAAAATTTGTGTTAGAATTCGCTTTTCCAAATGGTAATTTTTTAATCTGACAACCCTGCTAAGATACTGCTGGTTAAAAATATTATACCTCTAAAAAAAAGGAAAGGAAACACAAGTGTTTCATTCCTCCCTGCAGTATGTGTCAGGGAGGCGGGCAGCTTGAGTTTGGGATTAACTCCTTCAGACAAATCAGAGGATACACTTGTATGTACAAGTTAAGGATAGGTGAGACGGGATATTTATGCAACATAGGAAGTGTGGGTAGGGTTCAGAGGATTAATACTGGCCCAGCATTCGCCTTATAAGTTTGCAAGCAGTGACTCACATTACCATGAGGAAACCTCTGAAAAAAACTCATGGCAGACCAGTCGGCCCCGGGGTTTGAACCCGAGACCTCCCAAATACTAGCCAGCGTACGCTAAGTACTCGACTTACTAGCTTGGTAAAGTCGACTTCAATATATACAACTGGAGTTCTTGACATACGAACACCGTTAGTTGGAAAAGAAGAGTGCAGTGAATAGTCAAAAAAAGGAAACACACGTGTTTCATTCCTCCCTGAAGTATGTGTCAGGGAGGCGGGCAGCTTGAGTTTGGGATTAACTCCTTCAGCCAGATTAGAGGATGCACTTGTATGTACAAGTGCATTAAGTTTAGGCGAGACGGGATATTTATGGAACATAGGAAGTGTGGGTAGGGTTGAGAGGATTAATACTGGCCCAGCATTCGCCTTATAAGTTTGCGAGCAGTGACTTACATCACCATGAGGAAACCTCTGAGAAAAACTCATGGCAGACCAGTCGGCCCTGGGGTTTGAACCCGAGACCTCCCAAATACTAGCCAGCGTACCTAAGTACTTGACTAACTAGCTTGGTGAATAGTCAAAATTGGATTCCCTAGATATACGTGATATAGGTTTATAAAGTTTGTGAAGCTTCTCAAGTTTTGTGGGATTTGAGTTGTTATTTTTGGATGATAAGTGAAAGTAATCAGTGAATACCGTCATTTATATAAACGTTGCGTAGTTAATAAAGTTTTTTGTAGAAACCCCTGATGTTTTGATGAGTTAAAACCACCAGCGACCGAAATAAACTAGGATACTGTCTTTTCAAAACAATATGTTATTAATTATTTGATGATTTATGAGAACAAACTGGGTTTATTATACTTTTGTTGATGGTAGAAATATATCCTCTATTGCTAAGTCAGCTACACAAAGCTTAATGTAGTAAAAGAATTGAATAGAGGTATTCAAAGTTTTTTTTTTCAATCAGCTAACTCCTCATTTATGGAGTAGGAAGTGGATGATTCGCCTACTCAAAAGTTCGGGAAGTGCATCAGGTACTGAAAAACCACTCTTCAATAACAAACCGTAAAAAAATAAAAAATTATTTATATTTATTCAAAACAAAAATAAAAAATCACGAAGTGCATCGCGTCTGTGCGCGAAGCATGCGATTCGAACGGAAAGTCACGGAAAATAGCAGTACAGTTGAAGAAAAGAGTTGGAACCCACAAAGAAAAGTATTTCAACATGAACTGAATCAACGTATCATTTCAACCCTATAAATCAACCTGCAGAAGCTGTGAAGTGGTACAAATTTTCAAAAAACACGAACCAAGTTTTATCTCATTTGGTTCAGTTGCAGCCCCTGAAGATGCCAATATTTACGGGGGAAAATAAATAGTTTAGTTCTGATTCGAAAACAACCCCAGATAACAAATTTCAGCTCATTTGGTCCGATGAGAGCCGCTCAAGATGTCAATATGTACCGGGAAAACATATAAATGAATACACAAATTACTATGTTAAACTGGAGACGGTTGGAAATTTGACCAAGTTTTGATAGTGTCGTTCTGCCTCGAAAACAATCCCAGATACCATTCAGTTTATTTAGTTCGATAAGAGCCTCTAGAGACGCCAATCTGTACTGGGAACCAGGATATAGATATATATATATATATATATATATATATATATATATATATATATATATATATATATATATATATATATATATATATATATATATATATATGTATATATATATATATATATATATATTATATATATATATATATATATATGTATATATACATATATATATATATATATATATATATATATATATATATATATATATATATGTATATATACATATATATATATATATATATATATATATATATATATATATATATATAAATATAAGAGGAGGGTAGTCGCTGACTAGTTTAGAGGAAAACTCTTTTTAGGAACTGCAGCAATGTAAAAGAAAACTCTTTGAAGTTTTTCCAAGCTTTCGGAATCGTTTATTCCATCATCAGGGAGAATTTATCGTGAGCATGATTACATATATGTTGATAATACGATATAAGAAACATTGGAAATGACTATTTGTTAAATAATAATTAGAAAAGTTGATACATTTTTGAAGTTATAATTAAATTTCTTTTTTTTTCAAATTGAAGTTTGACATTATTTCTTTACGTTGAATTAATTTGATTTAGTGTTATTTTATATCGAGTGAAAGTAAAAAAGAATAAATTTCACTCAAATGGCTTATATCTGTTTTTTTATTGATGGATTTATTGTCTTGATAAATAAAGGCCATTTCTAAGAAAGATCTTTCTGAAAGATGTGATTCTCTTGCAAGAACAGTTGTTGAAAGGTAGTTCATCTGGTGGTCAAAATCATTGACATGTTTAGCTAAAGCACATCTCTCAGGGTGTAATCTACTATCACTCTTATGAGAAGTGATTCTGTCTTTTAATAGCAGTACAGTTGAAGAAAAGAGTTGAAACCCACAAAGAAAAGTATTTCAACATGAACTTAGCAATAGAGTTTTCTTTTACATTGCTGCAGTCCCTACAAATAGTATTCCTATATATATATATATATATATATATATATATATATATATATATATATATATATATATATATATATATATATATATAAATATTGTACAGGGTAGCGAGAAAGTCTGGCTACAAGGTATTTTTTTTAAGACGATTAAACGCATAATCATCAAATTTCCCTCAGAGATGGATCGTTTGAAGAGGTGTAATTAAGTGGCCGGCAAGATCTCCCGACTTGACTCCACTTTAAATCAGACATAACTGATTCAAAAACTCTCAATATTTCTCCATAAATGATGAACAATTCTATTCGAAGCTTCAAATAAAGATTGTATCATTGCTAAGAAAATGGTAGCCAACAATTTGAGCACCTGTTATAAGGAAACTATTAATATTATTGTAATATTATTGTAAGTTTCTTTTAGTAATGTGGTGCGTATTCTGTATTTTTGAAAAGAAGACGAAATCAGCTTTTCTACGATATATCACTCGACCTACGGTGCTATTTAGAAAAATTCAACATGGCGATGGTACACTGAATGCTGACATCACTCAAGTTTGACAGGACCTCTGAAAAACCAAAAACACAATCCTGTGCATAACTCTAAAATTTGATAATTATTCGTCCAATCGTTTCAAAGAAAATACCTTGTTGCCAGACTTTCTCGCTACCTGGTATATAT
>JARQZK010005310.1:0-12500 GCA_030704885.1 Cynegetis impunctata | reverse complement strand
TTGTGTTACTTTTTGCTGCTATTTGGTCACTAGTATTGAAATAAGGAGGTTTATCAGTGGTATCCAGATAGAAATTACCCGTCTGAGATGTTTTTAAATCTCCCACAGATACTTCATCTTTTTCACATTTGTTATTCTCGAAATCTTGATAGTTTGCACATTTCTTTGCTACAAAAAATTGCGGAAATTGTACTGCTACTGGAAAAATTTCATAAGCTCGTTGATGGCTACAGAAAACTGTAATATAAAACAACTGTATTAATAAATATAGTTAATAAAAGCAATACTGTCTTAACTATTTTATTTAAAAGTCTATGGAATGATGATAATGATGACGTTATTTTAAGAAATTCTAATATACAATATATAGTTATCAATAAACATACAAACAATTCATACAAGCAAATGAATGTATTTTTAAGGTACGTCATAACTACTATAATAACTTCATATATTATGTTCTACCATTGACTTATTGAATACTTTCAATGAACTTACATTTTTCATCTTATCAGGTATCCTATTGAAACTATTTATACCTCCAAAAAAACGAATTCATTACAGTTTTGTTGTTGGTTCGGAATAAATATATTATATTACGTATTATATGAATCAAGGTTAGGGTTGCCATCCGTCCGGGATTTCCCGGATTTGTCCTAGTTTAAGGGGCGTCCGGGGGTCGTCCGGACGGGGCTTTCAAAATATGTCCGGGTAAATCGCGGACAAATTTTGTGTCCGTGTTAAATGCAAACCAGTTGTGGCCGAATTTTTTCGAAACATCTATTCTAAACTGCTCAAAATTGCATAGTAATATTTTTGTATACCAGCTCACAATGCGAATGTAGAGTGAGTTTTTTCGCTAGGGTCGCAGTAATGGAGGAAGGAGAAAAACTTGCTTAATACATATACGCTATCTTCTCTGATCAAAATAAAGTCTAATTTTAAAGACTTGAGTTGCTCCGACTTTCACAAATTCATGATGAAGAATAAAGACATTTTGCGAAAAATTGGTAAATCTGAAAAATTTCAAATTAAGTTGAATTAGTAAAAAGAACTTGATCTCGTTAAAATTAAAACTTGTTAGGTACTTACTTTTATTTATAGTTAATAAATAATTTGGACTTTTGGGTACCTAACTTATCTAACCTAACTAGATGACCTATCCTATAATTTGCTATTACAATGTAGAATGTAGTCTATTTGATTTTTGATCTACCAAAAATTATCATCATGAGTTGTTTTTTATTTGATGGTAGGTACCAAAAAAAAAAGAGAAAACTCTAAACTGTGTATAATAGAATTTTATTAATTTTTTGTTGTTCTGTTTATATGGCAAACGTTTGAAGTTTGAATAAATGAAAAAATTAAAATATAAACGATGTTTATTATAAAAAAAAATTTTACGGGGTGTCCGGGGAAAAACAAAATTTCACAGAAATATCCGGGGTTTTTAAAATTTTTGTCCGGCATCGGCAATTTAGGTGATGGCAACCCTAATCAAGATCACCATTTCGAACTGAATATCTGCAAAGATAAGCGGATTGTACCCCACTTGTAATTTCTAAAATGAGGTGTTGACATGTCTGGCAAAATGTTTTCATTCAGAGTTAGCTCTGGAAAGTCATTTAATTGAATGAAAATAGATCTGATTTATATTTGATGAAACACCCAAGAAATAATTAGATTATTACATAAAGTGGACAATTAGAAATTTGTTAATTCACTTCGAGTCAAATAAGCTGCACTGATGAGATCTAATAAGATCGGAACAGCTGCATGCAAATCTTGAGTAGGGGTGACTTGATCTTTTCTTTAATCCACCCTTGGATTTTGAATATAGAATTCTCGTCGCGGAATACATATAACCAGCTCCGTTGGACAGTTGTTCGATAATTTTTTTTTAATTATTGAAGAATTTTCCTTGTTTACTTTATGTAATATATTACATTGACTATGGGCAACTTGTATATCTTCCATGATTTAATTAGATTATTGCTCAATGGACATACGCAATGCTCCTTAATTGCATTGCATAAATGCATAAAGTAGATGCAGGTGGAGTGACTTCCACTAATACGTAAATATTCGTTATTTTAGATATAAATGAAATTTAAATCGAAACATATTACGAAAGTGTACGAAATGAAGATTTCCTATTAAAAATTTGTTTTTTCTATTCAGCTCTTTTCTGTTTGTAGAACTCAAAGTGCTCAAGTTGAATAAGACAAAAAAAATACGGGTATCATCCGGATGTATTTCATCGTTCCTGTCATTCATTCACAAGTTCATAGATACCCATGAAGCTATGATTCAAGGTTCACATCCATTGGTAAGTTGTCGTTTGATATTTCAAAGAGCCTCAATCTTCGTACTATTTGTCTCATCAACAATCTGTCTTGCTCTCTCAATATATGTTTTATATATGGAAGAAGTTCGACCGAAATGATTAATTTTTTCAACGGTTCGTTGAATCCACTTAAGGTGGGCATAACATGCAAGGAGCGAGATTGTAGACTACATAGTGATAAGTTTCAAGTCTCCTGACAAAATACACAGAATTTTCCTGAAAAGAAGCCTTATGGATACTTTCAATACTTGTCTTATGGATACTTTCCTTCCAACTAGAAGCAATGCCCGATCTGACGACACCAAAATCTCTATCATAAAAATCATAACCCTGGTACATTTCGGCCAAAACAGAAAAATGGTCCTTTTAGAGGGCTCTCTTGCCCAAAGAAGGGTCGGGAAAGTGGCGATGTATCTTTAGAAGTTTTTTTCCAAAATGGATACAATCTATACCATTATGGTTACTAATGTTTGAGGCTTTTTTGAAAATAAGAACGAAACTCGCTAGTTGGAAGGTCTTTAAGCTGGTTCGGTTTTTGAAAAGTACAAAGCACTTATAAAAAGAAACTAAAGAACTGAACATGTTGAAGTTCAGAGCCGATGGTATAATAAATATTTTACTGTAATATTCGTAATGTATAGCGTAGTTTCCTGATTCTGCTGATAAGATCCAAACTACTCGCACATTGAATAAATTATTATAATATCTTGGTGAGACAAGTTTGATAGCTCTTGAAAACTAATATGCTGTGATTAACTGAAATTCTTCCTGTGTGCTTCATCTCTAACTGCGAAAAATATCTTCTGTGGTATCCCCGCGGTAATTTGTACCTCAAATTTAGAATCTTAGGAGGCCCGTTTCACTTAATATTATGCTCTAAGTTTTGCGCTCCACTTATTTCTGAATATTGGACGTATAACAGTACGTTATTTCATTCCTATACTCACTTGAATCTTTTATAGATGTGAAATTCCCCAAATCTGGGGAGCAACCAGGCTGATTGCTTCCCCCGTTAGGAAAGAAGTCGATGGTTCCACTTTTGAATGGATAACCGAATCTTGTTTCATCTGTATGAACTACCATAACAACTTCTGCGTCATTTTCGTTAAGTTTCTTGTTATTTGGACGCAAAATATACAAAGGACCAGCGGGATCTAGTGCAATTATCCTTGGCAACTTCGATCCTAATAATTTGAAGTATGTTTTACCTATCCAACCAGCTACTTGACCACCTAGTGAATGCCCCACAATAACTATGTTTTTTGCGGGTATCTTGTAGTCTTTCACTAGTTTATAGATGAAATTTCCTATGATATTTCCTGAAATAAAAATAAATCAGTGATTGTTATTAATCATTCATTTGAGGTTATTGATTAATGCATCTGCTATTCAAAATATACTAACGACTGAGAACATTAAGCGATGCAGGAAACATACGTGTTTCATTCCTCCCTGAAGTATGTGTCAGGGATGCGGGCATCTTGAGTTTGGGATTAACTCCTTCAGCTAGATCAGAGGATACATTTGTATGTACAAGTGCATTAAGGATAGGTGAGACGGGATATTTATGGAACATAGGAAGTGTGGGTGGGATTCAGAGGATAAATACTGGCCCAGCATTCGCCTTGTAAGTATGCAAGCAGTGACTTACATTACCATGAGGAAACATCTGAAAAAAACTCATGGCAGACCAGTCGGTCCCGTGGTTTGAACCCGAGACCTCCCAAATACCAGCCAGCGTACCTAAGTACTAGACTAACTAGCTTGGTAAAAAGCTATGCAGTAGTTCAAAATCATAAGATAGTTTCTAATGGCAAAATATTTTTTTTATTCGCAGGGTTGTAGGAAAATCACCTTAACTCAATCAAAGTACACAACTATTTCGATCCCACTCGATTTAATCCAAATTGATTTTGGTCTACCCTGAACCTCGCGAACTGGACTACTGAATCTGAAAAACTACTAACGACAGCAAAAGGCATTTTAAAATGGGAAAATTACAACTGCTAAGGTAAATTATTGATACATCCTGATAGCGTAGGCCGCTGTAGTTAAAGAGTCCCCTTGCGGTAGAATATATTATAGGTTATTCAATGGGTACTTTCACTCTGTATGGTTTTTTCTGGTAAATACTGCACATATTGAAAGTATCCATTGAATAACCCATATATTCTACCATCAGAGGACTCTTCAACTACGGTGGCCTACGCTATCAAAATGCTTTTCTGGCAAATTGAAAGTTTCTATTGAATAACCTATATATTCTACCACAAGAGGTCTCTTTAACTACAGTGACCTACGCTATCAAAATATTTTTCTGGAAAATGCTGCACATATTTAAATTACCAATAGAATAACCTATCTATTATACCACAAGAGGGCTCTTTAACTACATTGGCCTACGCTGTCAAAATGTTTTTTTGGAAAATGCTCCACATATTTAAATTACCAATAGAATAACCTATATATTCTACCACAAGAGGACTCTTTAACTACAGTGGCCTGCGCTATCAAAATGTTTTTCTGGTTAATACTGCACATTTTGAAATTGCCCATAGAATAAGTTATCTATACTACCACAAGAGGACTCTTTAACTACAGTGGTCTACGCTATCAGATTGTTTTTCCGAAAAATACTGCAAATATTGAATGCATCAATTGAATAACCTATATATTCTACCACAAGAGGACTCTTTAACTACAGTGGCCTACGCTATCAAAATGTTTTTCTGGCTAATACTGCACATTTGGAAATGGCTTTTTAAATAGGTACAGTTGCCTACGCTATAAGAATGTTTTTCATTTCATAACGGCTTTCACCTACTAACGAATGGTATGCTGATAAAAAAAATATGGAAGCACTATGCTGTTGTGAATTGTGATATTTGTATGAGACGGTTTGTTGTGAATTGGAGAGTCATGTTTATTATTATCTTTGAAAAAGCTTAATCTCAAAAATTAATTGTAATTCCTCTTCTACTTTATCGATGAACTTAATATTAGAACGAATTTGATCAAGAAATTGTTCAGAAGATGCTAGTTGTCTATTGCTACCTGTGGAACACCAATAATGTCATCAACGTACCTGTACTAATAAATAAATTTCTCACTAATACAATGGCTATGTATTGCTTTCTCCAAATTATCCATGAAAATTTTCAACAAGACTCAATGTGTTGCCCATGATAAGCTCATCACTACTGGTGTAATTTACTCAATTAAAACAGAAAAATATGAACTAACCTACACTTTCCGTTGCAAATGCAGCGAATACGTAGTTATCATTTGCTGGCTTGCTCCAATCTATTTGAACAACATAAGCATTTGGTGATTTCTTTAGCAGAATCTCCGTTAAAGGTATGTACCAAGGAGTTGACTCACGACTCTGTGACCAGCCATGAATGAAGAAGTAGATTTTGTTTTTGGCTTGTGCTAAGAGAGTAGGGTTGTTTGGATCTATAGAGTGATTTGAGGAAATATTATTATGTGAAGTATACAGATAGTAGGTAACATCGCTTATATCTGCAGGATGTCCAACTGCTTCGGTAGCACCTTCTATAAGCAAGTTGAAAGCTTCAAAGACTGAATCTCCTACCACATCCGCCAAGGGTAGTGGCACAGAAACTGTAGCTGAAAAAAAGATTCAACTTTGGCAAAACTATTTATTTTATCTCGAATTCCAAAGAATCAAAGAATATATCGCATATTGTCCTATGAAGTAGATTTCAGATCAAGTAGATGTTGTAACATCAAGTAATCGTTTGTAATTGATGTTTTCCTGATTATGATATTGGCATATTGTGTGAATAATGATTAAGTTCTCATTTCTGTTTCACTACAATCATCAGGAAAAGTCAAGAATATTTTAAATCATAAATTGGATTATAGTTGAGCATCACGTATTTCTGAAGAGAAAATAATTCATATCTGTTTAAAATTGATGAATTTGAATTGTATAGTTAATTTTGAAATTTATAAGACTAAAGATTTAATCGAACGATTTTTCAAATGCGCATATGCACTCGTCATTATTATTTATAATATTTAATTGATCCCATTCAATCCACACAAATGAGAACACATTAAAAAATCACGACTTTATATTGAATTTCTTAGTTTTGAGTAACAATTCGAAATATTGATTCAGTGACACTTCGTCCTTTTTACCAAATTTTTGTCAAAAACTTCTCAAAATATTCTTCATTCATTTCAACAACTACAAAAATGCAAATGATTATGTATATATATATATATATATATATATATATATATATATATATATATATATATATATATATATATATATGTTTATATCACTATCGACTCCCATCGGACCAAATGAGCTGAAATTTAGTGAGAGTTAAAAGTTTCAAAGTGGATGGGGTTGATATAAAGAAAGTATACTGGTTGCATAAAATTTTTCCCTGACGGCTGATATTTTTATGTCAATATTTTTAGCAGGTTTCGAGGTTTTGCTGCTCCCGTATTTTTTAAATAAATTATCCTACAAATTTTATAATTTTCAATGGATAGTCTAAACAAATTTGGATATGTTGTATTTTACCTACAATTGATTTCTTGTTTATTGATTTTCACATAGAATTTCACATGTATCATACATTCCTCACAGTAAAAAAGCGACTATGGATATAATACTAAAACTGAACATATATTGAGAGGTCAGTCTATTTCTTAAGATGTTTATGTTATACTACTATATTAAAATTTATCAAAAATGACAAAGTTCAAAATAATCAAAATTTTTTTCAATTTTTATAGTTTTTAAAAGTTTTTTAATATTCTCAATCTTTATGATACAAGTTTTTTCCACTATCTTCTTAGTAATCGATATTTCAGGATGTTTCAGATGCAAGCAATGGCCTGAATGAGTAGTTTCTAGTTTATATAATATTATTTTAATTAAAGTGCTAACATTTGAACCGATCTATTCCTTCAAAACTCTTAAATTCCAAATCTTTTCGATTTTACAAAATATATCAGCAATTTGAAGTTGAAGATAAGCTCAAAACTAAATTATTTAGTTCATGTATGAATTGATAATTTAAAAAAATTTATAACGTCGAGTTATAGTAAGATTTTTTAAACAATAAAATTTTATAAATGGCTTACCACTTAGAATGTAAAATCAAACATTTCACTATCAATTTTGTATGAAAAGAAACTAAATCGAATTATAGAATATTCCATTAAAATATATATTTAGGAATATAATTAATTTCGAAAATACAAACCAGTTATTTTTCATTAGAGATATATAATTAATTTTCGGCTACTTACAATATAAAACCGTTAGGAATATTATGTACCCTAATGAAGACATCATAGAAATGCTATTCAAACACTACCTATGAGCACCTTACCTATGAAAGTAAATTTTGTAATTGATAACAACAAAAGATAACAACATATCTGCAGTAAAATTTGAATATTCAAAGATTAGTCAGTTTATCAAATGAGACTATGGAAATATGACAATAGCAGCGAAAATGACTAATATATCTAAAATTTTGAGGCAAGTGGCCCCTATCAAAAAACTCACTAAACAAAAAACAATTACAGCGGAGAATCAAAAATATTTCGTAGAAAAATATCTTCAACAGCTTTAAAGAGTTTACATATTTATCTTCTATCATATATATACATATATATATATATATATATATATATATATATATATATATATATTATATCTATATATATATATATATATATATATATATATATATATATATATATATATATATATATATATATTATATATAATATATATATATATATATATATATATATATATATATATATATATATATATATATATATATATATATATATATAGAAATATATATATATATATACATACATATACATATATATATATATATATATATATATATATATATATATATATATATATATATATATATATATATATATATATATATATATATATATATTACATATATATATATATATATTATATATATATATATATATATATATATATATATATATATATATATATATATATATATATATATATATATATATATATATATATATGTATATATATATATATATATATACATTAATTATTCTTGCTGAGCTGTATTCTTAAATATTTATCTTTTATTAACAAGTTGACATTTACTCACGAAATTGATGACCTTCTCAAAAATTTTTCGAAAGTTTTGAGGAATATAAAAGATGAAACTGAAATATGTTGTATATTGAATAAGCGACATTAAAATTTACATCGTCCAACGCCATGAAAATGAACAAAGAATATTGACGAAACATTTTCTATAAAAGGCGACGCCGCACTTCTAGTTTATTCCTATCATAAAAAGCAAATGATTGAAAACTGCAATTTCGGATAGAACTAACGTTGCACATATTATTCCTTCTATAAATAATTGGAGTACATTAATGTACCAGTAATTATTCAGATCAAAATCATTTATTTTGTACAGTAGCTAAACTGTTTGTTATAATTAATGAACACTCAATTTGGAGTAAGGCGGCTCAGAATTGGTTTCCAAGTAAAAAAGACCCTGTCGGATAGTATCCAAGTCACCTATACCGACTTCGGTACCATCACAGTTACGGTCGGCAAGGGCAGCCTCATTTATGCATTGGTGGGAAAGAAATGATCCTGCTTTACCAATAGCTTCAATGAAATATTCAAAGGATCGAAACTGGTTGCAGGAAACTGAAAGTAATAAAAGTATACATTCATAAATTCAATGCAGAATTTCTGCTATGAAGCTTACAATAAGTGCTTTTTTTCTACGAAATTTTAAGCAATGTATAAGTAGGTATATATTTTTCAGAACAACTTAAACTGAAATTATATTATGTTTATTTTCATGGTGATATTTCTGAATGTCATCTGCGATTTTTAGAATAAAAAATGACCCTAGTATAACACATAACCTCATTAGCTAATGAAGGTTTATTTATAAATAAGAAACTTATTTTTTATTTCTTCATATCAAATTTCATATCATTTCTATACAACTAACAACGAAAGCGAAGAGTTAAACTGCTGCAAGATGTAGAAAACAGAAAACTGTTATGTGATTAGAGCGTTCCATCTATTTGAGGTTCAGTTCAGAAACGCTATCTGCAGAAATGGCTGCAGAACACCTACCGTGATGAATTCTATTTTTTCCCGATGTTCGAGTGAATGAGGATGAACGGTTTAAATTTTATTATCGATTAGCCTCATTGACCTTTCTGAATTGAGTCAAGGAATGCACAGATGCAAGGATCTCAGCAATAAAGCAGTATTTCAAAGCCCGACAAACATGAGCCTCAAAAATAGCAACAGCTGACAAAAATATGCTAGTTAAGCCACCAGGTGAAGTACATTATTACAAATGTCTTGCCAAGAGCTATCCTACAATGTATGTACTGTCAGGTTTTCCAGCTCTTAGAAGCCAAACGGGTAAATTAGTAATTTTTGTGTTTCTGCTAAAGCTAGAAGTTCAATACAATGAATTATTTATATTATATATATATATATATATATATATATATATATATATATATATATATATATATAAAATAATCAAACAAACTTCCTAGCGGCGCTGATTATTGGAGATCACGAAGCATCGAAATATCTACATCTAACCTTAGACGGTACATGTTAGATCTGTCTATCAATTTCATCGATTGTGATAAACAACTTAACGTCTCTAACATGTACCGTCTGAGTTAAATGTAGATATTTCGATGGATCGAACTCCTATAACCAGCTCCGCTAGGAGGTTTGTTTGATTAGTTTCAAATAAATGTCCTAGTTTCACTTAATTTTATAACCACGGTACGTGTCTGAATAACATGAAGAATTCTTACATATATATATATATATATATATATATATATATATATATATATATATATATATATATATATATTTATATACATATATATATATATATATATATATATATATATATATATATATATATAATATATATTTATATGTATATATATATTTAATGGAATTGTTGTTGTGTGTGTACTATTTTTAACTTTATGATAATTATTATTAGCAATAACAGGCTTGGTCTAATCTCAAAAAACTCGATTTTATTGAAAAGTTGAAAAGTTTTGAAAAAGCCACGAATGTCGTGGCGAAACGTTAACTTTTTAATAAAATCGAGTTGTTTGAGATTCACCAAACCTGTTATTGCTAATAATTATCATAAAGTTATATATATTTATATATATATATATATATATATATATATATATATATATATTTATATATATATATATATATAAATATATATAAATTTATATCTATATATATATATATATATATATATATATATATATATATATACATATTAATAAGACGATGATGGAGTAACTTAAGCAAAATGAGTGTTAAATATCAACACGCACCGGCGTCTGTAAATAATTTAAGAGGATTCTTAAGATCCAACTGCTGGCTTCTTGGTGATCATAACCTCCATTAGGATAGAAATCAGTTGTTCCACTCGGAGTTAGTAGTCCGTGCTTTTTTCCGTCAGTGTGGATAACATGAACACCCACTGTGTCATTTCTGTTGAGTTTTCGTGAATCTGTTCATTCTTGAAAAAGCACTCCTGCTGGATCTAGTGCCACAATTCTACATACTTTTTTCTTGGTATATTGAATGAAGTGTTTTCCAGCCCAACCGCAAATATGAGCACCCACGGAATGTCCAATGAGAATAAGATTTTCTGTGGGTATATGGAAATTCAGGACCAAATTCTTCATAACTGTAGCAATATGAGAACCTGAAAAATAAATTGAGAAAAACTTACGGAGTAAATTTTTACTATGTGAATAGCATTAATTGATGGAGATTGTCACTTGATGAAAATCTGTGTAATTTAAAGTGAAAAACATTAAGTTTAAAATTTGAAAAGTAGTAGGTATAACAAAATTTATTTTGGTAGAACATAAGAATTATGGACGATAATATTTATTTCCTTATATCAATAGCTTTCATAATTTTCTCATTACAGATTTGAACTCACAATAATTCGCAGACTTTCCTCAATATTATTGACTAAAAGTTCTGAGACAATATTGAATACATTTTAATGAAAGATATTTGTTGATTGATCTTTTGCTCTTTGGTTTTAAAAAACTGAAAAAACGCTTTAATAGAAAATCAAACTAAAAAGTAGAAGATAATTTTTAATAAATTGATATTAAGAATAGTGTAATCAACAAAAAAGTTTCTTTCATTGTAGAAAGCGTGGGGTGCTCGGTGTCAATTGTTTTTGTGTGTAAATATTGTGTCCAAATATTTCAATGACAGATATGTGTAAAACTAAAGTCATTATGGAAATATCTTAAACAGCACTGTATGCAAATTTATTGAAAATTATTTTCTACTTTTTAGTTTACTTTTCTATTAAAACGTGTTTCTTAGTTTTTTTCAACTTTTTTATTTTCTACTTTTAGGTTCAGTTATCTACGAAGTTTTAACTATTATTAATTTTCAGTTCGTTTATCTACAAAATCTTGTTTATTAGTTTTTTTGAACTACAATTTATTTTCTATTTTTAGTTCTGCTAACTACAAAGGAGTGATTTTAATTGCCTTTTTTTACTATTATTTAACTTTACTTTTATAGTTTTAAAACGTTTTCAAACGCATACTTGGCATAAACATCGGGTATTTGCTTTGGAAAATCGTTAATCCTGAAAATCCTTATCTTCCGGAACAACTATGCTGCTTAATCAAAAGCTGCCTCCATGAAGGACAATTAGGGCAAAACTAGGTAATACGCCCCACTTTTTTTTAAGTGTAATAAAACGACAAAAATAAAAGATATAATCAAGTTTTTTATTTTGGACCATCATTTGGTTCTTTGGCTACAATATGGCAATTATATAACAATATCAGTAATTACAAACTTCGCAATATTCTATTCTTTTTAAAACCCAAGATGAGGCGTTTTGCAAAGCGACCTTCAGGTAATACGCCTCACACCTTTTACAAAATGCCCCAGAGTATTCATAACATTTTTGGACAAAACAATAACACTTATATTGAACTCAGAAATCAGTCTCTTTGATAAATCCTACTAAAAACCCATTTTGGGTGTTACGTAACTGATAGGTGA
>JARQZK010005309.1:17500-48286 GCA_030704885.1 Cynegetis impunctata | reverse complement strand
ATTTGTTTAATAAAATTAAATTGTTTTACTCTCTTATAGTTAGTCTCAATAATGAGTTCATAACACAAAATATGTCGACTATTCTTTCCTTTCAAATACTGTACCTAATTATATTCATTAAGTGCAATTTGAGCCAAATGTTGTTTTATTTTAAAGTTTAAACTTCATTCTTTATAATGTTGCACCAAGTGATGTGCGAGAATTCAATCTTAGTTATTATGATCTTTAATTCGAAAAATATTGATTCCCAATGAATGTATTCAATTCTAGAATTAGATTCCAAATTGAATTCTGTAAAACTGGCGCATTCGGAAGTATAGACAAGGAATATCTTTCTCTTGAAGATAACGAACCAAATCTTCATTTCTGTAAACTCGTGCGTGGAATGCTTTCCTCCTTCCCCTCTTTCTAACCAATTTTATAACTTTTACTTTTCCAAGTCTGACAATCAGATAATGGCGGCAATTACACCGAAGACCCTGTAACGACTTTATCAAGAACCTGACTTAATGTTGCGATTCAAAGCTTCGAGCCGGTTTGTTCTGTCGTGAAAAACCGAGCGATTGTTCCCGGCTACTCCGTTAATTCGTTTTTATTCTATTTTCCATGGTTTTAGTGCAGGTCTGTAT
Source organism: Cynegetis impunctata (assembly GCA_030704885.1). Classification (NCBI taxonomy): domain Eukaryota; kingdom Metazoa; phylum Arthropoda; class Insecta; order Coleoptera; family Coccinellidae; genus Cynegetis; species Cynegetis impunctata. Next base: position 47,657 of record JARQZK010005309.1, on the reverse strand, counting down.
CACACCAAATTATTCTTTTCACTTGTTGAAACATTTTGAATTATTTCTTAAATAGGTTTAACTATTTTTTGAAACACAAAATTTCATGGGACATGAACAACTTCAAAGAGCAAGATGGGACTTGAACCCATGATACTCGGTGTACAACTGATTTACAAGCGTAACATAAATACTCTTCATAAGACATAGAAAATTCAAGTATGAGGTTTGAATTAAAGCAGGTGAAAAATAAATAATGATAATCGATAAATATATAGCACTGAAACTTCAATAGAATTCAAGTGCTCGAAATTTACTAAAATTCTAGAAGAATTCAATTACTCAAATTCCACCAAACTTATAGTTGAATAAAAGTAGTTAATTTCAAAACATCAACAGCAGAAAAAGTTCATTGAATTTCTGATCGCAAGGAGAAAACGTTTGAGCAGCAGACCTTTGTAAGTAAGGTCGTATTTTTTATTATATCGGAAAACTACTAAAAAGGATGAATACTCTTTCATATAAATGAGTGTGGTGGAAGAAAATATTTTAATTCCCCAAAGGACAAAATACCTAACATCGACTCAAGGTACATACAAATTTTCAGCTTTCTTACTGCAATTGTAAAAGTTTTACAGCCCGAAATGGCAGCTGACAGCAAGAAGAATTATAACCACTGAAAGGCACTTCTTCGATTGTCAGTTTACTCACATACAACTATTTATTTATATAATTCAAATTGGAGGAGCTATGCAGGAGCCAAAATACAAACAAAATTGGTTTTGTCTCGATCGAAAATGAAGCTGGCGAGGGAATTTAACAGAAGATGTTTCATACTCCAATGCCGGAAACTGGGATTATGACCACAACACATCTCAGCAACTATAAGACCTGTCGAAGACCTTCTACAGAGGCAGGACATTCAATCAAACATAGATCACACTCATAGTCTCCCTGAAGATGGAAATAAACATTTCCGAAAGCTTGGATAACCTTTAAAAAGTAATCTTTAAATTTTGCTGCTATCCCCATAATCCTGGTTTATTATATATATATATATATATATATATATATATATATATATATATATATATATATATATATATATATATATATATATATATATATATATATATATATATATATATATATATATATATATATATATATATCAGTACGCATACCGTTCTACTATGAAACATTCTAGATACTGAGAATCTTTTCCTCTTGATTTCTCTAATTCCTACTCTGTGTTTTAATTTTACACTGCCTACCGCCGCTGGTCTTCCTTTGTGCAGCAAACTTTTAGGCAATTTACTGGCGCATTTTCAAATTATTTTCACTGAAAGCATTTTCTATGGCATTCATTGTACTGTCATCTCAAATGAAACGAAATTGTTATCCTAGAGAAAAATTACATACGTTTTTTTTGTGCATGAATGAACACTGCTATCTATATTGAGCGTCATCGGTTATTTCAGTCAAATGAAAATATACGCCATTCATATTAACGACCTCAGTAAAAAGTCATCAATATGATGTGATGTTGATATTCGATAAATACTTCATAATATTTGCACCCTTTTACCGTGGTAGTGTTGCTGACTAGCATTCTTGAGGTCTGGGTTTTAAAGCCGGGGCCGTCTGGTCTGTTATGATTTTTCTAGAGGTTTCCTTATAGTGTAGCCGAGTCACCTCTTGAAAACTCACAAAGACTAGGCTAGTATTCATCCTCTGAACCCGACGTCGCTTTTTCCATCTTCTATAAATCACCCATCCTTAACCCTTTCGCTCACGCATTTTGGTATTTCAAGATGAAAATCTGAAATTAGAAAGAGTTACTCTTTTATTTTTCTACAATTTTTTGATGTACACGAAAAAATTCTATGTCATCCATTTTAGGAGGTGTGATATGTACAATATGCTGGACATTATGAGTAAACGGTATATATGACTTGTACAAAATATTACACTTCTAACTGAAATACCCAGCTAATGTAATGAAAATTGCATGAACTTTCACTTCATGTATTCTAATATGATGCCAAATGTTTCGTTGAGTAATAAAAAATTCATGTACAGTATTCAATAGAACTTGACCTCTTTGCAATTCCTATTTGGTACTCAGAAAGTATTGATTAGATGATAGAGATAAATTAGAAGATCATAACATTCGTTCACAACAATTTCGGTACAAGAAGTAGCTGACTGTTATTTTACAGGATTAATTCAGGATTATTTATCAGAATATAATACTAAATTTGATTAGAGTACTAGTTTTTATGTTTGGTGGAAAATTTTTTACTAATTTTTTTATTAGATACACACGTAATTTGAAATTTTCTTTATTTTTTGCGATAATATAGATAGATAATCATACTCATAATGACATCATAAATCTATATCAAGAAAACTATTGAGTTCTTTGTAGAATTCAATTTTCATGTTTTCGAAACGACCCAAGGGTGAAACATTTTTAAATCGCTCTGTAGTACAAAGATGAAGAGAGCTAAGAAAATATGTTTGCAATATCCTTAATTCAAGAATAATGTAGCAAAGTGGATAAGAACCGCAAACTTTAATATAAATACCTAACTGAAATACCCATGCATTTATTTCAATATGGCGTCAAATGTGTCGTTTATTAATCACCATTTTATTTTGGTATACAATGGGAATTTCGGTTGCAATATGATTCAAAAATATTATCCCTGCAAATTTATTGCATGAATTTAATGCCAATACACCAGTATAACTTGGAGTGACTCTGATATGCAAGCCTTAAAATCTATCATAAGTAATGTTTTGATGGCTATTAAGGCCTGGTCTGATTCAAATGGGCTTTGTTTCAACACAGATAAAACTGTAGTCATATCTCACAGAGGAACCCTACAACCTATAACCCTCAACAATAACACAATTCAAACAGTGAACTCAGTGGAGTTTTTAGGTCTCTACATTGATGAGTCACTCAAATGGTCTACTCATATAGACATATTAACAAAAAAATTATCTTCTGCATGTTTCGCCATAAAAACGGTTTCTAGAGAGCTTTCGATTTCTGCTGCGTTATAAACATACTTTGAGTCTGTTTTCAGATTACAAAAAAGAGAAATTCGTTATATGTTTGATTTAAGCAGAAGGGCACATTGCGAATTTTACTTTAAAAAATTCAAAATTCTGCCTCTTGCTGCACTATTTATATTCGAATCCGTCTGTTTGGTTCGCAAACATATTCAGAAGGACCATATCATAGCTATCCCACAAGGAATTCAGATTACCGATATTCATTTAATAGCGCCCACCTCTGTCTTAACAAAAAACTCCTTTACCTACAATGCCAGAAAGTTATACAATCACCTACCATTTGAGCAAAAACCTATAAGTACATACAAAAAGTTCCTAAGTTTGACTAAGGCGTTTCTTTTGGAGAGACCGTTTTACTCAGTAGTGGAATTTCATTCTGTAACTGAATTTAATTTAACTGAGAACTATGTTGATATGTTTATACATAACTGACTCATAAATGTTTTTTCATTTTGTTCTTTTATTTTGATAGATTCTTGTTTAATTCAACAATTGAAAGTATGTTTTGTTTGGTTAGTTATTATTGTTAAATATTATTTTAATTCTTCATATGTGCTTTGTCTACAAAATTTTGTAATTTTAAAGGACAATAAAGCTATTTCTCTCTCTAACTCATCTTAAAAATACAGCACGAATCGATGCGAATTTCCGTTCAGAAGTAAAACATATTTCCCGATAAAATGTTATCATTATTCGAATCAAAATGACAGGGCGAGAGTAATTCGGCCCTAGCCATTTAAAATTAGAGCGGACGGTTGCACCTGTTTGATGTCTGGCCGTCGAGGGACGCGGCCACTAGGTCCGGCAGGGAAATTTGCGAAAATTACATAGCAAATCGAATTATTATTTATACGCTTTGCCTGATTGTCTCTGTCCTGTTCAAATATTATTATATTCGGGGATGGAAACAAGCAAAGGGAAAAAGCTAGAGAGGGACGATATTGAACAGATCGTGATTATAGAGGAAAGGCTGGTGGCTGTTTCACTCTTGGATTTTCTACATCACGAAGTGTTGAACACCGGCAGCGCCAACTATTCGGCACCTCCGTAATTTTCAATAATCGTTGTCAAATGCCTAACATTAAAATTAAGATATTCAATAAATTACAGTCGAATTTCGACCTCAGGGCTACGACTTGTTTTTGTGATCTATATAAATAAAACAAATTTGGGTCAGTTACGTCGTTTATAACTCAAACACGGCTGGACCGATTTTAGTGATCTCTGATTTGTTGGATTCGTATCTGTACATAATAGTAGAAAAACTAATGAAATATCGAAAATATTCACTTAAAAAGAAATACTCGAATATAAATTCAGACAATTATATAAATTTAAAAAAATTCTATCGCAGCGAGCTGCATTAGAAAATCATGTTTTCAAAACGTATCCAGTTTGAAAAATCTATTCATTCATTCATGATTTTTGTACCAAATTCAATAAACAAATTGCCCTCTAATGTGTAAACAATACTTACTTCCTCCAAAAGGGGTCAATCCCACAACCAATTCGTCCCATTACCAATCGCATCCAAGATATCATACAAAACTAGGTACTCACAAACTTTCAACCCTATTGCTACAAAATTACACACTTTATCGCGTGAACAGGATTTATTTCCTCCTCTGGGGGGTCAACCCCCACCAATTCATATAGAAATGAATACCATCCAAGGTATCGTACGAAACTACCTACCTACAAAGTTTCAACCCTATGGTCCCAAAATTGCGCATTCTATCGTGTAAACAAAATTTATTTCTTTCCCTGAGGAGCAGCCCCCAACCAATTCGCACCAAAACCAATTCCATTCAATATATCAGAAGAAACTACCTACTCAGGAACTTTCAATCCTATTGCTCCAAAATTAAGCGTTTATCCTGTAAACAACATTTATTTTTTCCCAAGGGGGTCAACCCCCAAGCCAATTCGAACCAAAACCAGACATCATCCAAGATATCTTTCGAAAATACCTACACACAAACGTTCAACCCTATTGCTCTAAAATTTCGACCTTCATCGTGTAAATAAGATTTATTTCTTCCCCCGGGGGGTCAACCCCCAAACCAATTCGAACCAAAACCAATTCCATTCAATATATCATACCAAACTACATAGATACAAACTTTAAACCCTATTGCTAAATTGCGCCTTCTGCCGTGGAAACAAGATTTATTTCCCCCTTAAGGGGTCAACTCCTCAATCAATTCGATTCAAAATGATTCCCATCCAAGATATTATATGAAACTACCTATTTAAAAACTTTCAACCCTATTTCTTCAAAATTGCGTCCTTGTGTAAACAAGATATATTTTCCCCCTAGGGGTCAACCCCACAACCAATTCGAACCAAAACCAATCCCATCCAAGATATTATACGATACTACCAACTTACAAACTTGCGCCGTTTATTTACCCCCATCACCATCACCCATTTTAATAAGCAGGTTTTCAAAGTGAAAACCTGCTGAAATGATAACAACTGCCAAATCAATTGGTCTCAATTATTCTAGATCATAGATTGACAACATAGAATCCCAATACATAGAAAATACTCGAAACGAAATGTAAAAAAAAATATAGAGATCAAAAGACAAAACTATCAACTTTCATACTCTTGGATTTTCTACATCACTAATTCTAGTAGTCCGGGAGCCAGGTGAAAATTTGCTTAATTATTACCTTTCGAACGATAATTGGAGAGACGCATCAGGGAATAGTATCATTGAGGTTCGTGAACGCCAGCTGCGGTTTCGTGGGGGGGGGGATAAGCGGCGAAATTCGAATGAAGGTTATATGATTTGTTGATGCATCCTAAAATGTCTACACGAAACGTCAAAGAACGAATAGAGTAAGGACAACACAGAAGACAGAACTGAGCGCAGAGTAAAAAACAAAATTACAGATATTGGTTGAGAATACTAGATTTTCATTGAGAATACTAGGCTATTAAATTGAATCGAAAAGTACTAAATTTTTTAGGATTCTACTCAAAAATCCAACCCTACAACAAAATAGGGCCTTTGCAGCTAGATCATCGGTAGACCATTTTTTGGCGTATTTTACTGAGAAGGAAATGATTGAATAAATATATTTCATCTTCATGTGGGAGGCCACCACCGCTCATTCCACCCAAGGAACTGTAGCTGACGTTCACTAAGCTTCATGATACAACTCTCTGATGCATTCCACTAACTATAGCTTGAGAGCAACTTGGTCATGTAAATCTGTTACTGGCTCCCAGAGTTTTGAAGAAAATAATAGCAATTTGGCAATACAGGATCCACTAGCAACAAAAACTTCAGCACCTCCGCAATTTTCTATAATCATTGTCCCTAATATCTCTAATACCTATTCAAATTTAGATATTCCATAAATTACTCGAATTTCGACCACTAGTTTTGATAATCAATATGAATAAAACAAATTTGGGTTAGTTACACATTTTATAACTCAAGAGCGGCAGGACTGATTCTGATGATCTCTGATTTGTTGAATTCGTCTCCGCACCTCATATCAGGATAACTATCAGAATATCGAAAAGATTCTTGTAAAACAACTGGAATCTAAATTTGGACAATAATATAGACAACAACTGTCATATAGATGGTCTGTCTCAGTCACTCCAGATCATAGATAAGCAACACAGAATAAAAAGATTTCCAATCAAATCGAAATGTGAAAAAATATAGGGATGTATCAATAATTCCAGAACATATATTGACAAGAAAGAAATTATAAGAAATTCTCGGAACATTCTATTATCGCTGCCTGTCAGTATATAAGCTGTAAATCACGAAAAACTGCATTTTTTGTTCTGAAAAATTATATAAGGACTACTTCTTGCATGTGCCTGGCTTACTACCGTATAATTCACAGCTCAAGGTTGCCTCATACCTCTTGGATGTAATTGGCTTACTACGGCATAATTTACAACTAAAGGTTGCCTCAGAAGTCATTATGCTTCGAAATCTAAACCAACCAAAACTATGCAATGGAAGGCGTTTGGTGAAAAGGAAACTGACGATCAATGTGATTCAAAGGAAAATTCATAGGCGAGGAAGTCCGATGATCACAACAGATATGCCCTTCGATCTAAGCGGTGAATTATTGTTTTCCAATATCCTTGGTGGGGGGCGCTCTGAGTTGTTATCCAGATAGTAGTCCTGTCCACGATTTATATTGGGGAAAATTAGAAATTTGTTAATTTACTCCGAGTCAAAAGAGCTACACTGATGAGATCTAATAAGATCGAAACAGCTGTTTGCAGATTTTGAGTCGGGGTGACTTGATGATTTCTGTAATTCACTGTTGGATTGTGAATGTAGAATTCTCGTCGGGTAATACATACAACCAGCTTCCTTCGAAAGTTGTTTGATAGTTTTTTAAATTACTGAAGAATTTTTCTTATTTACTTTATGTAATATTTTGAATTTTTGATATTTTTATTAGTAGCTGCGTTATATTTGCTCAAATTTTCTTCAAATTTTAACTAGACAAAGAAGTTCAACTTAGAAATTATCAAATTTTTTGAGTATCTATAGATAGATTTTTTATCAAAATATTATTGAAGAAATAAACTAACTTCCATTTCTTGCTCCGTACATATTCTTTATATCTTCTAGACTAAGAATATCTTCGAGTATCCCAATTCTTCTACTCAATCAATCCGGCAAAAAATCCCAAATTCACAACGCCGAAACACAAAAGACTCAATTTAGATTAATAACGAAGAGCTAGAAACCCGCACGACGAAAATATTAAGACCATTTTTCACAACAATGGACGAATTTCCTTTGACGCCATCCTTTAGCCGGACACATACATTCCGCGGAAAAATTGACATTCGTCTCAATTTCCAGTAGCGAGTTTACCTCCGTTCATCCTTTTTCCGGCTGGCATCACTTTCGAACGACTGGCCGCTTTGAAGACGTTTATGGATTTTCCTGCATTCATTAAGCCCATCTTTTACCGGAGCGCTTTTCCGACTCATCCGAGTGGAATATTCTAGAGCGAAGGCGGAATTTAAATGCCGACTTTGAAATTTCACCTGCATCTTGCCAATCATGCGAGGAGTCGAAACTGCGTCGCTGAAATCTGTAAAAGACCTTTCCAACAGAGTTATCGCAAATAATGAGTTGTAAATTATTTCGTATTTCTGTTGGTTTTGCGCCCCTCGTCTCAATATCTTGCAATCTCCTTTATAATGGAGTTCTCATTCAAAATAATTATCTTTGAATATGTATCCAGAGTGATTCGGAATACGAATCTCTTTTACACCGTTAGTTCTACATAATGCCGGAATGGTTGAATTTATTGAATGTATTATGAGATTTATATTTTGTAGTTTTCTTTCCCCTTGAAGGCTTTTAGAGAATGAGATACTATATTCTAGTAACAATTAATTAACAGTACAGACAGTAACGGTACAAGAAGAGATGCTTGGGGAATACCAACGTTATAAAATATAACAATAACGATTATTCAATCGAGGATAGAAGACATACTATAATTTTAATTTATCTATTCACTGAGGTCAAAAAAAGCAACAACAATCAACTTTTTGGCACTACGACAAACTTTGTTGTCTGGTTTTGCAATATAGAGAGTCTTAGTTTTTTCTAATGTATCATTCGAGTGCAAACTACAGAAGTTAGATGATTGATGGTAAGTTCTGGAGTTGTTGCTTCCAGGATTTTCGATAAGGTATAAGTACGTTGATTCCACTAATGTCAATTTCGCATACAAAATTTTTTTTCCGTCGACCTCTAAATAAAAGCTTACTTTAACGTACACAAAATTGATCATTAATGACCTATTTTAATGTGCAATTTCTCCTATTTTAATGTATGATTGTCATGGGCAACCAAACACAGAAGTATTCAGCACGGAATAGTTGAACTATTCTGTGTCTGTACTGTTATTCCACAGAGAAAAGAAATTCATAATTCAAATCGAAATGTTTAACTCTATACAAAATAAAGTAGAAACTGCGGAAAAAATTTTATACAATAATCGTTCGAAAGTAAATAACACTTCAGCTTCCACCAGTTCCACATATTCCTTCAGAATGTCACATGTCTAATATTCCATCTATGAATTTCTCAAATTGTTCCATCGGGAGCATAAATATAAATATATCGAAATGAACATAGACATTTATATTGTGTCAAGTGTATCTGTCATGCAAAATAAAAATTTATTTCAATCAAGAATTTATACTCAATTCATGATGAGGTCGACGGAAAAATCTTGTAATAAACTCGTTTATTAATGGTCTCGAACTATTAACGCGCTCGCTCCGCTCACGCGAAAAAATATCTCAACCATTAATCGCTGTCATTAATAAACTAGTTTATTAAATAACTATTAACCATTAAGTTCTACGTAATGACGAAATTATTCTATGACTGAATGCAGTTTGGGAAAAACTTTTGCGATTCTGCTACCCTCAAAAGGGTTTCATGTAATGATGGTGCTGTATTCCTATAATAATTGATTCGCAGCAACGATCGGATATCCCTGGGTTATACCAGTATCCATAAAAATAACGCTAGATATTGACCAGTCAATCAAGAAATGGAGAAATAGTGAGATTATTCTCTATTTATCCACTAGATTTGTTACGATAATTATAAGAGAAGAAGCTACAGATACTAACTTTTCCTGGCCAACATTATGAATACTATTATCTGGTCTAGCAATATAGGAAGCCTTTGTTCCTTCTAATGGATCAGTCGAATTCAGATGGTTAGTGCTAGAATCCTTGTTTTCTTTATATTTAATAAGATTTACATTCATTATTAATTTATTCAATACGGGTTTACACTGCATTGCGACCTTAAGTTTTATAGTGCCTCCCATCACATACATCTCACATTTCTGCAGCTCGCCCTCTAGTTCCAGAGTACTTATGAACTTATCGAATATATGGAAATACTTCAAGAATGTTAAGTCCTCACAACTACAAGCGTCTTGTCGAGATCAATTTTTTCCGTTGTCTTGCAATGGCGATGCATTCTGTAACTAGGTGAAAAGGAGTTTCCTCCTCCTTTACTCGTCAGTTTCTGATAAACTTTTTCTCAACAGAAGCTTCCTGAGGCAATAGTGTCGAGTGAGAAAGCCAGTGAAGAGATGTTATTTGTTCTTACAGAGATACAGATATCCTTTGGATCTTGCAGTTTCAAAAGAATTACCTTTTTGGAGTGATTCCGAAAGAGTGTTTATCTTTTGGGTTCCTCCTTTTCCTGAAATTCTTTCTTGTAGGTGCATTTTTGCATACCATAGAAAGCCAGTATATGAGCTTTATGATCCTTTTTAAAGGATCAGTAAATCAGCCTCCCCGTTTCCTTTGTTACCGAATGACTGGGAACCTGGACTAACAAGACTTTGATATTCTTGCATTTTTTTTTCTTTGGCACATCTATATGAACTTTTAATCAATGTTATGGGAGCTCAGTGCTTCGATAAAAGCTTGACTATCAGAATGGGCCGATATGTTGCATTTCGGATAGTTTATTTTCAGGTTCATATCCACACATCTTCCGCTTGCGAGATCCTTATTTTTTGCGAGTTAAATGCACTAAATTATCAGTAGATCGATTCTGTCGTTGCTATTTAAACTTCTTCAAGTTTTCCTCGAAGATGACGCAATTTGATAAAACGACTCAAAATATACATTACAAGGATATTTTCTAGACGTTATCGAGTTATTTCGATACACTTTAGACCCGAGATTGTTTCTCATGAACGGAATATTTTCAGCTTCGTTTCTCATGGGTCCTGGCACACATCTGCTAATCCCAGAACAGCGTAGCAATTTAAACGGCGATTTTTCCATCTGAAATAGGTGCTCGCTTTTCTGCCGGAAAACTCGAATGATAAATTGGATACACGACGGGAAAGTTACAGCTGGAAATTGAAAATGAGGAAAAAGCTGAGTGAATATTCAGATTCGTATAAGCGAATACTTGAGTTTGTGTGAATGGGTAACTTAATAATGAGGGTAGGGCTCAAGAAGTATTCCGGAAATTCAATATTTCATTAGTCTATTATGGGAAATTTAGAAGGCATTCAACACTCGTCCGAGATAGAGAAAATTGAATTGCAAACATATGTGTACTACTTTAGTTACTACAATTCATAGTTAGTTCAATTTTAAAATAAAAATGAATTGTTTATTTTCATAGTTAAATTATTAGTTATAAAGTAAGTACCATTATTTCATTAATTATTTTAAAATTTTCTTTCTCTCAAATTTTTTTTCATTTGATAACTTTCAAACGGGCGACCTAAGTTATACCCCTCGTCTTTTTTAAATTATAAAGTCATTCAGCATACCATTTTCTGACTTGAATCCTACTTGAGTTTACATAATAAATTAACTTAAAATGTAATAAATACAGAAAATATAGCTCGTGATAGTTAAGTTAGTTAGGTTAGATTAGATGAAGTTAGGTTCAGTTAAGTTAGATTAGGCTAGGTTAGGTTAGGCAGGAATCTAGATTTTGAATATTAACAAAAACGAAATTGTTCAGAAAAATTGTATATTAAATCAAATTTACAAAAATAATTAGATCATTCACTTAGATATAAAGTATGTATTTTCTAGAGGAACAGTTTTCATTTATATAACCTTACAAACAAACACAATTTTTTCGAAAGGCATATTGTTTATTGCAATAATTAACAGCTAAAATCATACATGTGTTTTCTAAACATATAGTTTGGATTTTGATCAAATGATAGCCTCACCAATTAAAAATTCTTAGAAACTTGTAAGTGATTGAATTATATCTTGTGCGAAAATCAAAAAAGTCAAGTTTCGATTCGACCAGAGATTATCACATTTCAAAAAGTAATAAACTAACTAAATCAGCTAATTGTTTATTCTTCCTCATATTTCACGTAATGATGCTAACATTTCTTCCAATCGGAACAATTAGAGCATTGCAAACTCGTAGACATGCTACAAAGTCGAGATTGTTTTCAAAATGGAAACGTCTACTGGATACGCCGGCAAGATTCCTCAGGTGTTTCAACATTGACAGTTATTAAACTGCAACACTATATATCTGCGAAGCTTCCAGAAGCTTCAAGACGTCCTGTCACAACCAGATAAACACGTTTCCCATCTGGAATTTCAATCAATCTATAGTGAAATCTGTCAAATGGCGATTGGAGACACATATGTTGAAAATGTGCCCATTTCAATTGAACCTTTGTTCTATCTTCGGACTGTGTGGGAATGAATAGAGAAGAAAACAATTCCGTATTAAAACTGTATCAACCCTCTGTCTCGGATACAACATTACCATTTACTTCCATCTAAAATGAACGATGGCATTGTATTTCTACTTCTCATTACTGATTTCCATATTCAATCTCTGCCATAATAAAGTTGTGAGTCATGATGAATCATGAAGGAAATATTCAAAGATCGACAGTAATCTGTCATATTTCACAATGGATATCCATTAATCAAGTATGAAAATGTGGTTGTATTAATGAATAATATGATTAATTAATCGAGAATATAGAAAATATTGTTTTTAGGACAAGTTTATAATATATCCAATGAAATTGCAATTTTTATTCAATAACTGAAAAATCGAAATTTGAAATAAATAAATTGTCAATAAATAATTTGTCTATGAGATTTCAAACAAGAACCATAGCTTCATAAAAATAGTACTTTTTATAGCTTTATATTATCCTGAATGAGGTATCGTAGTTTATTGCTAAATTATAATATTACTTTGGAGTATCATTGTCTTTTCACAGTTGTAGTATAAAAATCTGGAGAGGCAGAGTTGATTTAATTCTCTCTCAACAACTTGACTGACTGTGATGTAATTTTCTTTTTGTACTAATTCGTTTTCCAGAGTGGTTTTGAGCTAGAGTTGGATTCGTTAGATGTGTAATTGTCGAGATCTAGCAACATCAATCGTCATTTTCCTACCAATATTTTCATGGTTATTCTTGTTTCCTCCCATTTGAGGTCTGTAGACAACCTATCTAGTCTATTTACAGGGTCCACTAGTATATTATTCTAATTGTTCACTTTCTATATCGTCACATTATAAATATCTAACACTGCATCCAGGTATTTCATTCTCAAAGAAGTGAACTGAGTTGGAAATAAAGGGTTTTCAGTCAAAATTTGTGTTCACTTCTTAGATATCTTCTTTCCGTGTAACTCAAAATGATGTAGATTTAAATAGCAAAGGAAGATTCGAAAACATGTAGATGTATTCCATCGTTTTCGATATTTAACCTCGAGTTCATAGACACCCCTTAAACATAGTTCCAGTTAGAGATCCCTTAACAAATTTGTTCATTCCTTGGTAGATGCATACCTCTAATACCTTTTTTTTCTAGGAGAATACTGAAAAGCGATACAGGTTGCTAACACGGCATGTGTTGGATTTAACTGCTGCAAAGTGAAACAGTCTCCTACCCATTAAAAATACCTTTTACCGATTTCCGGGCGTTTGAATACTAAACCTCCAGTTTCGGACTTAGGTTAGGGCTGTTGTGCTGCGGTCAGCACTAGAGCCTGCTCTCTTCCTTGTGTCTATATTGAAATACCCAAGTGTATGTCTCTTTGCGTCGCGGCGCATTTTAAAAGAAGGGGCAATGAAATATGTGAAAGGATACCATAGACTCGCTTGGGAGATTTCCGAGGAAATCTGCTTGGGTGCAAACTATGGATGAAAAAACCAGTAAATAAAATCAATATTAGCTTAGTTGGTCTCTAGCTCATTTGTTTTAGTTTCTCATTATCACTCTTCAAGATAACACATTAGAGTAAGTTTTCAGACCCAAGTCAACTGCTAGTCAAGCTCACCAATTTTCCGACCATAACGATTATATCGACACCAAAAACTCTATGATGAGGTGCAACAGTCCTGATACGTTTCGTCCAAAACAGCGAAAAAATCATTGACTCTTTGGAGGGCTCTTTCACCCCAGAAAACGATCTGTCCACCAAGTGTGGCAAATCTTCAGAAAGGTCTTAATAAGTTTTATCCAATATTGTGCAGTTTACGATTAGGATTGTCAATATCCTATAATTTTTGTGGGTTTTTCTTTAAAGCTGGAATTGCAATAGTTTCTAATTTTATATATTACTATAAAAGAAATGAAGAAAATAAAGGCACTACCTATATTTCTCCAAAAATTTACATTTGAATAGGTGGAGCCTAATACAATTTTTTTAAATTTAGTATTATTGAAAAACATAAATACTGCTCCGCTATGAAGATTCATCAACACTTCGATGATGAACAAAAACAAAATTTGAATTGACTACGTTTATTATCACAAAAATATTCAAAAAATTCAAGATTTGTTTTTGTTGAGCATGTTGAATTATCACGTAGTAACCACGGTTTCCATAAACAATGATGAATGGAATATTGTCCACACAATTTGGCTTAAAGCTCTAATGAAAATATTTAGTAGGTATGTATTTATTTGCGAATATAACCAAAATTATATAACATTCATTGAGCAAACAAAACGATATTAACTCTAATTGATTAATGTAGATTGTTCCGAAGCCTATTGGACTATATAGATACTGAATCAATAATGAAGTAATCCTCAGTTAACTATATCTAGTAAAGTCCTAAATCCTAGTAATGATATCTGTTATCCACTTTCCGTAACCTAAATGGTGTAAGGGAGACTTTATGAGATTGTAGCTAGAAGAAGGAGTTGGTAATGATTTAATTATTTGAACTGTAGAGGTTACTTATGACGAAGCTCAATATATATTCCAGAAAAGCCGTTGTATATTCTGTGGACTTCAATTTAGTCAAAATGAATCCATTAGTAAAAATGTATCCGATTCATTCTCAACCCTCCTCAACGTCTTTAAAAAATGCTGAAAATTCTGTTTTTCATAAAATACATATATATTGATATAAATGAATCAGAATTTTTATTATAATAATACACACGCACACACACATACATATATATATATTCTTACAAAAATTTTAAGATTTCAATGGTAATTTTACTTAATTTTTAGTGTTATTTTTCTCACTTTCCTTTCTACATAATTGAGTCAAGGTACTAATATTTGAGAAAATTCATAAACATTTATTCAGTATGCTTTATTTAATTATTATACTATATGAGATAAATTGTACGTCCTTTCCATGAACTGTATGATTCTTTAGTTACACGATTACTTTTTAAATTTTTTAAACAATTCAAAAACTAATAGTATTTGAATGAATTCCAAGATTCAAAAATTTGAAAATCAAGCTATACATTCAAAACGACTTGAAATATCTTCGATTTTTTATAGATATGGACGTTTAAATAAATGTAATTGTTCATTTGGTAGATAACTTAGCAAATAAAGTTGAAATTATGGACCAGAAAACTGCACTTTCACACACTTAACTCATATTGTAATAATTTAAGTTTCATTGATAATTACCAATAATGGATAATTTGATGCAAAAAAAAACACAATTTTCAAAATTAGCCATTTTTGATTTTGGTTTCGTTTCAGTTTCGGTTCAGAATATTTTTTCACAGTTCTTCATTTCAAGTTTCTCCCGTACTATTATCGGGAATATTTCGAAATATACCGAAAGTCAACTATATACTATAGATTCCTATTACCATTTCGGGGTTTCCAAAACATTTTCATATATTCCAATATAACCAGCAATTATTTTCACGATCGGCATTATGTTTATAGTTTTAATCATTTTCATTAAACTGCCAGAATTTGCGATACGAAAGGGCTTCCACGGTGATACCGACTAGTAATGTAGTTAATTATATTTTGATTGAATTCATTTATGCAGACGCAATTTCATGCGAAATTTTCATTCCAGGACACAAATTGCAATGGCTTATCTCATATTATATTTCTATTTCGAAGAATCATTAGTCGGTCATTTTATTTGTGTAGAACTGTTTTGTTTGCATTCGCCGCTATGTTAATTGGTATCTGAATGATGGTTGACATTTATCAATTTCAACATTTTCACCCAATCTATTTCAAACTTATGTTTACCATCAAACCAAAATTTATAAAATGTCTGTTTTGGGATACTGTTTGAATTAACAGAGAAACAGAAGATTGTTCCAGATTTAATTTATTTGTTTAGTGAATATATTCACTCGTTGTAAATAAAACTTCACAGTTATTGATTTTCACTATATTTTGTTAACATGACAATTGTTTCGCCAATACACAGTGGCTTCTTCAGATGTGTAATACATACTAACTTTTACAACGAGGATATTAAAAGATGAAAGAAGGGAATATACATTAAGAATGGGGAAAACCTAAACTAAATCACTTAGCAGGTAGAAAGTACAAACTGTTAGTGACACGGGAAAACACAAAAGGCACAAATATTCGGGGACACACGAATTGCGGTCAAAATTTGAAGCAGGTAGAAGGTTACTTAGGTGGTTGTTTTCGACGACTGAATTGCTTGGATGGTTAATCTTTTTATCTTAAATCTCTATACATATCATGTATTAGGCGGTTAACCAGAAATATGGTAATAATTGGCCTAACGATGTTGTTGACAAAAATTCAAAGAAAAGTAAAATGATAATCTGTCTCAAAGGGAAGGGGTGACGTATAAATTTAAGGTAATCACCAAAACATTTAAGTTTGTGTCTTAAATTTATAGAGACAGTATGGAATTACAACATATGTTGAACGAGCGTGGCAATCCCTCGCTAATTTTCGAAAATCAAAAGTTTCGGAAGTATCGAGATTTAAAAAAATCTGGTGAAGTGGTGTGGTGTTGTACCAACAAAACGTGTAGTGCAAAAGTGTATACTTTGAACTCTATATTTTCAAAAGAATGTGGAGGACATAAGCACAGTTTAACCGAAAATATTTTCTTGTGAGACAAAGAATCAACAATTCGGTAAAAAGGAAGGCTCAGGAAGATCTTTCCGAACGACCGTCAAAACTTATTCATCGAGAAATCAACACCAACAAAAATTATTTAGACTCCCTAACGTCAAAGGATGTGAATTACATCCGGAATAATATTAACTATTCAAGATTAAAATTGGTGCCAAAACTTCCAACAAATATAAGTGATGTCCATAAATATCTGATGGATTTAGACATTTCAACCGTCAAGGAAGAATCATTTTTATTGATTAATGACATCGAGAATAATATTGTAGTGTTTTCCTGCGAAACAAATATAAAATTGATGTGTCTTCAAGAAACATTATATATGGATGGTACATTTGACTACTGTACCAAATATTTTTTGCAATTGTTTACCATCCATGCATTTGCAAAAGGAACCTATGTCCCTGTGGCTTTTTGTCTTCTAAAAGATAAACAGAAAAGCAGCTACTTCAAATTATTCAAATTGCTGGAAGATAAATGTAAATGTTCAGGGCATTCATACCAGTATTTATGAAGCATTTCCAGAAGCCAAAGTAACCGGTTGTCGTTTTCATCTTGCTCAGTCTTGGTAAGTTTTATTACATATTACGATGTATACTGATGAAATAATTATTGTTTTGAATTATTATTAGGTGGCGCAAAATACAAAATCTTGGTTTAAGTTCAGAATATAAGAACATAGATTCCGAAATAGGACAATGGCTAAAACACGTCTTTGGATTAACTCTCCTTTCACCAGAGGAAGTGGGAGATTGTTTTGTAGAAGATTTTATATCAGATAAACCTACTGGAGACGATAGAATTGACAAATTGGTCGATTATTCAGTGGAAACTTACATCGATAAAGATTATAAATTTCCTCCCGTCATTTGGGCGGAATGTACCGGAAGCATTTACCGGACAACAAACGCTTGCGAATCTTTTCATTCAAAGTTTAGCAGAACCTGCAGCTCTCCGCACCCCAACATCAATCTTTTTATAGAAACGTTAAAAAGCATTCAAACAGATACTTATATTAAAATGAATTCTGTTATTGATAATAAACCGAGATTTGCACGAAAAAATGTATTAGATAAACAAGAGTTCATTAACAACAAAATTGGTCTGTACAATAAAAAAGATATTAGTAGGTATAATTTTGTAAAATGTGTTAGTTATAAGTTTAGTGAAGTAGTTTTATGATGTATATGCATGTAGATGTAGTCTGTAGTATTGTATAATTTCTATGTTTTGTATATTATATATATCTTTATAAAAATTAGAACTTTTACTTTCAATTTACCCTCTTGCCCCTAAATAAGTTTCTGACCGCAGTTCGGTTGGAGATTAGGACTCCTCAGGTAGGCACAAAAATTTTGACCGCAATTCAGTCACTCTCGCAAAATCGACCGCAATTCGTGTGCACCGAAATATTCAATATTACATCTAGAAGAGATTTAACAACGGTGAACTATTCATATCTAATTGGTCATTTAACAAATTATTGGATTGTTTCATACTATTAATTTCAAGAGCCTCTAATAAATTGAGTTTATAGACTTTCTTTTCTATATGTAATATTTCGAATTCACTATTGAAAATATGATTTTGTTCTAGGAGATGTGATGCATAAGTAGAATCTAATTTTTCCTTGTCGTAATTTCTTTTATGTTCTGATATTCGAACTCCAAAGTTCCTACCAGTTTGGCCAACATATACTTTAGGACATGAACCACAAGTTAGCTTATAGCTAACTTTTTTAATATGTTGTGTAGTTTTACCTTTTGAATTTTTAATATGATTTCCAATGATATTCTGAGTTTTGAATGCTATAATATATTAAATTTCGATTTGACAAAAAGGTTGGAATTTTGAGTGTTGGGTCACCTATATAAGTTCATAATTTAAAGTTTTTATCATTATCTATTACGTTCGGATACACTTGAAAAATGGCTGCCTCATACAATCTTCTTAATAAAATATAATCTATTATTTATGGAGGATATCTATTATTGTGCGCTATTTGTTTTATCATTTGTAATTCTTCAGTGTAATTTTCTTGTGATAACGGTATATTAATGAGTCTTTTTATTATGTTATTAAATGCTGCTAATTTATATTAGTCAAGACGAATTGTGTATCATGAGATCCGAATGAGATGGCTTATGAAAAATCGATAATGCATGTTTATTGCTATTTCTTTCTATTGTCAAATCCAAGAAATTAACAGAATTTTCTGTTTCGTTTTCAACTGTAAATTTAATTTCAGGATGTAATAATTAAATAAAATTTAGAAAGGAATTAAGTTGTCTTGTCGTCCCTGTGATGCAGGTTAATACATCGTCCACATATTTATACCAGTAAAGGCAATTCTTAGAGTTTATTATTTTGAATTAGATTTTCTAAATTATCCATGAATATTTCCGCAAGAAGAGGGGGTAAGTGGATTTCTCATAATTAACCCTTAATAGCTGGAGTAAACATAATTTTCCAATTGAAACTAATTTTGTTTTAAGAAAACTGATAACAGATCTAAAATTTCTCCTTTCACTATTGGATTTACATTTTGCGTATCTGAAAGTTTTTTACCAATATAATATTTTTTTTGGTGGAATGGTAAAAAATAGATTCCGTACGTCGAATGATATTAATTTTGCGTTATTCGGTACTGTTATTTTGTCAATTTCACTTATTAAATCAGAAGAATTAGTTATACTATACTTCGCTGAAAATTTGGTATACTCTTTAATTATGTCTATTAATTTGTGTGATATTTTATACGATGGTGCAGTTAAAAATGAAACAACGGGTATAGTTGGCGAATTAATTTCGTGTTATTTGAATAAGGAATAAAGTTTTCTTATTGTAAATTCCCTTCCTTCATCTTTCAATATTCTCGTTGTAAAAGTTGGTATGTATTATACATCTGAAGAAGCCACTGTGTATTGGCGAAACAATTGTCATGTTAATAAAATATAGTGAAAATAAAAAACTGTGAAGTTTTAATTACAATATTGTAATGGATTTTCATCAAGTATCGGCCCAATCAATTAGTTATATTCACTCGGTTGATTTTGCTAGTTCGTCTGCCCATTTATAATTGTTTCTATATCTTATAGTTGAGTAGTTGAATACTGTAAATATAAATTCGTTTCACCTTACAAATCTTTCTTCAGGCCAAACTTTGAACTCTGATACAAAATTATTATATCTAAAAAAATCATATAATTCATGTAAAGTCAAAACAAAACATGATTTTTGGATATAAGAATGATAAGTCAGTTTGAACATACCATGAAATGAACAAATTCAACTTGGATGAGTAAGTGTTATTCAAAGAAACAATGAATTTTCAGAATATTTCGATTTGTTAATTGTATAGTTGAAAATATTTCTGCGATTCTGAATTAATGTTGAAATTAATGACGTGACGAATATTATTTAAATATCCGGCGCATTCGCCAATTTGTATGCATTCAAAGTAGCATTTTATAAAGGTCAACAAACTATAATAATTATACACCTTCCTTGTGGAGCAGAGGTAAAGTAATCCATGTATGAAGCAGGCGTACTAGGTTCGCATCCTAGATTGGGTATGGATGTTTGTGCATGTCTATAAGTTTCAGTCGTAGAATATATGCGTGCATTTTATTGTATTGTTACATTTCTTCAATACATCGAGCAGAGTTTCGAATTGAGACTTACTTGTATCATAAACGACTCTATAATTCTAATGTCATATATTCTCTGAAATATTAGAGTAGAATATTTCAAGGAAACAATCTGTAAAGAAATTTTTAGCAGGTTTTCACTTTGAAAACCTGCTTATTTGAATGGGTGCCTGGCACCAGAAACTCAATTTCATATCTCTCTCTCTCTCTCTTTATATATATTATATATATATATATATATATATATATATATATATATATATATATATATATATATATATATATATATATATATATATATATATATATATATATATATATATATATATATATATATTTGTGGAATTCTGGACTTCCATTGTCTATAAAAATATATCTGAAACAAAAATAAAAGAAAAGAAAATTTGATTAGTAAATGGCAAGAAAAGAAAATAGCTGAAAAAATTAAATTCAATGAATTAGTAGTATCTGAAAAAAGAAATGAAATAAGATTAGTAAATAATAAGTTGGAAAATGGTGAAAAAACAAAATTATACAATATACACGACGTTTTGGTTAGTTGGGTATCTCTAACCGTTCTCAAGTGTAAACCGTTCTCAAGTATAAAAAGTTTACACTTGAGAACGGTTAGAGATACCCAACTAACCGAAACGTCGTGTATATTGTATAATTTTATTTTTTCACCATTTTCCAACTTATTATTTACTAATCTTATTTCATTTCTTTTTTCAGATACTACTAATTCATTGAATTTAATTTTTCAGCTATTTTCTTTTCTTGCCATTTACTAATCAAATTTTCTTTTCTTTTATTTTTGTTTCAGATATATTTTTATAGACAATGGAAGTCCAGAATTCCACAAATACAGAAGAAACATTGTCGAAACCATTAGATATATATATATATATATATATATATATATATATATATATATATATATATATATATATATATATATATATATATATATATATATATATATGTTCATATGTATTTATGTATTTTACCGTTGTTTACACGATATAGGGCGCAATTGTTAATACGTAGTTTCGTATGATATCTTGGTAGGAGTTGTTTTTGGTTCGAATTGGTTCGGGGGTTGACCCCACTGGGAGGGAAATAAATCTTGTTTACAGGTTAAAGGGCGCAATTTTGAAGCAATAGGGTTGAAAGTTTGTGAGAAGGTAGTTCCGTATGATATGTTGGATGGGATTGGTTTTGTTTCGAATTGGTTGGAGGGTTGATCCCCCCTAGGGGGAAATATACCTTGTTTACACTATAAAGGACGCAATTTTGAAGAAATAGAGTTGAAAGTTTGTAAATAGGGAGTTCCATATAATATCTTGGATGGGATTCATTTTGGATAGAATTGGACGAGGGGTTGACTCCTTAGGGGGGAAATAATTCTTTTTTTTTTTCCACGACAGAAGGCGCAATTTTGTAGCAATAGACTTGAAAAATTGGATCTGGTAGTTTCGTATGATATCTTGAATAGGATTGGTTTTGGTTCGAATTGATTGCGGGGTTGACCATCCGGGGAGGAAATAAATCTTGTCTACACGATAAAGGTCTCAATTTTGGAGTAATAGGGTTGAAAGTTTGTAAGTAGGTATTTTCGAAAGATATGTTGAATGGTGTTTGGCTTTGGTTCGAATTGTTTGGGTGGTTGACCCCCTGTGGAAAAAAATAAATCTTGTTTACATGATAAAGGACTAATTTTGGAGCAATAGGATTGAAAATTTATGAGTAGGTAGTTTCTTATGATATATTGAACGAAATTGGTTTTGGTGCGAATTGGTTGGGGGTTGACCCTCCAGGGGAGGAAATAAATCTTGTTTTGTAAATTTTGGGACCATAAGGTTGAAACTTTGTAGGTAGGTAGTTTCGTACGATACCTTGGATGGTATTCATTTCTATATAAATTGGTTGGGGGGTTGACCCCCCGGAGGAGGAAATAAATCATGTTCACGCGATGAAGGGTACAATTTTGTAGCAATAGGGTTGAAATTTTGTGAGTACCTAGTTTCGTATGATATCTTAGATGCGATTGGTAATGGAACGAATTGGTCGGGGAGGAAGTAAGTATTGTTCACACATTAGAGGGCAATTTGTTTTTTGGATTAGGTACAAAAATCATGAATGAATGAATAGATTTTTCAAACTGGATACGTTATGAAAACCTGCTTTTCTTATGCAGCTCGATGCGATAGAGTTTTTTTCTAAATTAATGTGAACATAAAAACCGTCACTTAATTTCAAATGATACCCATTGTTCATAAAGGATGGGGTAGGTGGTGACATAAAATTAATTATATGGATGTCTTATAATGATTCCTACTATAAGTACTTCCTAGTGAAAAAGATTCGAGAGATGTTCAAAAAAATATTGTTTTCAATTTATCCCTTCGAAGGGTTGTATCTCCCATATGAATCGATTTCGAAAAATTATTTTGACGCTGTCATAACAAAAAACCATAGAGTGCTGTTGACAAGTCCGGTGAAAAATATTACAGGACTAGTCTGATAAAATTTTCATTACGGAACTCAATACCATAATAAGTTATTTATTGGACTCAAATCAAGTATGTAAAAGAATGTTTCACGATAGAGTATGAAATGAATTAATATTATCGAAGCAAGCCATCTTCTGTCAAATTGAAGCAAATGAATCCATCGGACTGCAGTCAAACGTTCGTACTCAGAACCCATGAATATGCATCAGACTTTAAATCAGAAACGTGAAGGGGTTGAGGGTCTATCGGGTCCAGGTCAATGGCACCTTCAAGTGCTTATCCCCGGAAAGGCTGCCAGTATAAGCTGCAGGATCCGCGTGGATCGACTCTTGAGATTCATTATAAATGCAATTTGAGAAACAATTCTGACGGCTTCGCATGTCGAACGTCAACGATTTGAAGTTTGCATCCCATTATTGTAGGTACCAAAAGCGATGGAAAACAATCTGAATAACGTTATTATTAGATAATAAACCGGATCCGGGAGAGAACAATTTTCCTTCTTTCATTCGGCTGGAGAAGTCTCTTAACAATTTTGCTGGCATTTTTCATCAGTTTATTTTATTCATTTAATTGTGTGAGTAAATACTATAAGATAATTTAGTTGATGTCTAAGAATTATTCAGCAGTCGCTCTCTCTCACTCTCTCTCTCTCTCTCTCTCTCTATATATATATATATATATATATATATATATAGATATATATATATATATATATATATATATATATATATACTATATATATACATATATATATATATATATATATATATATATATATATATATATATATATTATATTATATATATATATATATATAATTAATATATATTATATATATATATATATATATATATATATATATACATATATATATATATATATATAATATATATATATATATATATATATATAATATATATAATATATATTATATATATATATATATATATATATATATATATATATATATATATATATATATATATATATATATATATATATATATATATATAACGGGTGATTCATTTAGAGGTATTTTTTTTTAATAACAAAAAATGAATAAAAACAATTTTATTTTATAATCTTTGTTATCAAACAAAAGAACCATTCTTGACTATTAGTTTTCAAAGATAATTTCTTTCAAATGTTGTCCGCGACTACGGTTAACAACGTCCATTCTGTAATTCCAATTTTCAATGACGCGTATGAGTATTTCGAGTGGTATTTGGCCAATGACTCGAGTAATATTGGCCTCCAATGCCTCAATCGTAGCCGGCTTATCCACGTAGACTTTGGACTTCACATAGCCCCAAAGGAAAAAGTCAAGAGGTGTGATGTCACATGATCTAGCCGGCCAATTCACTGGTCCAAAGCGTGAAATGAGTTGTTCGCCGAATCGCCCTCGCAGTAAAGCCATGGTTTCACGGGCTGTATGGCAAGTGGCGCCATCTTGTTGGAACCAAATTTCGTCGAGACCACGGGCTTCAATTTCTGGTATCAAATAGTCTGTTATCATGGCGCGATAACGGTCACCATTCACAGTAATGTTCCGGCCGGCCTCTGTTTTGAAGAAATATGGACCGATTATTCCACCGGCCCATAAACCACACCAAACAGTTGTTTTTTCTGGGTTTAATGGTAGCTCTTGAACCTCTTCGGGTTGTTCATCACCCCAAATACGGGCATTTTGTTTATTCACGAACCCATTAAGCCAAAAATGGGCCTCATCGGTGAACAATATTTTTGTCGAAAACAGTGGATCTTCTGCAAGCTTGTCAAGAGCCCAGCGACTAAAACGGAAACGATTCGGAAGGTCAGCCGGCTTCAGTTCTTGCACTAATTGAATTTTGTAAGCTTTTAAAGAAAGATCCTTACGTAAAATACGCCAAGTTGTTGAATATGACAGGCCAAGTTGTTGAGAACGGCGACGAATTGACAATTCACGGTCTTCGTGTACTCTCTCCGCTACCGCCCCTATATTTGCTCCTCTACGTGCTGGATGAGGTCTATTAGGTCGAGTATTATTCAGTAATGAGAATTGGGTCTCAAACTTATTGATAGTAGAGCGAATTGTGCGTTCGGTAGGCCGATTATGTGGACCATAAGATGCTCTAAGCGCCCTAAACACATTCCTCGTAGAACGCCCATTTTCGTAAAACAGTTGAACAATTTGTAGACGCTGTGTTGGGCTAAGTCTTTCCATTATGAATTGTCAAACACTACTGAACAATAATGTTACTTCAGTTGACACGAGGCATGCGCAATCTGCAATTAAATCCCCACCACAAAAAGTACCTCTAAATGAATCACCCTTTATATATATATATATATATATATATATATATATATATATATATATATATATATATATATATATATATATATATATATATATATATATATATATATATATATATATATATATATATATATATATATATATATATATATATATATATATATATATATATATATATATACATATATATATATATATATTTATGTATATATGTATATATATATATATTTATATATATGTATGTATATATAACATAATTAGAAAATAATGTAAATAAAACTTAGATTTTTGATTTTCACTTTATTTTGTTGAACATAACAATTGTTTCGCTAGACACAGTGGCTTCATCAAATGAGTAATTCAAACTAAATTTTCAAATGGAATATCTTATGAATCTAGAAACGAAAAATACAAATTGGAATGGGAAAATCGATACAAAATCAATTGGCAGATAGATAATGTATAAAAGGTGGTAAACCAAACAGGTGGAAAGATTCCATATTTCACTAAAATAAATTTAACATAGAGGAATTATTAATATCTAATTGATCTTTGGAATCAATTATTGGGGCTTCTTCTAATATTGATATCAAGGGCTTCTAATAAGTTGAGTTTATAGCCTTTTATTTCTGTATATCATATTCCAAATTCATCATTGAAAGTATTAAAAAAAAATTAATTGAATAATACCCTGTGTATATAATAATTAATTTGAAAAAAAAAACTCCACCTTAATGAACAAACTATTTGTTTTCATAATTATAACTCATCTCCCTACTGTGGTAAAACGTACTCACCCCCACAAATCAGTTTTTTAATGGAGGACTCATCTAGTAGGGAGTATGAAATATTTCCTTCTTATCTTGATGTATTTAAGAGTTAAAAAAAGTAAATAACATCAAAATTAATGAATTATGCCATTCCAGCTCCATTCATAGATGATTGGTTTTACAAAACTAATTTCGAACACGGGTTATATGGAAGATTTGAAAGTTTTTTCCAGTTTTTCATAAAAATGGCAAGTGAAAACTTACTCCAGAGAAAATACATAGAAGGTGATAGGTTGGAAAGTTGCAAATCTATCATACAATGAGGGAAAGATGGAGAGAAGTCGAGGCCTGGGTATCATCAACTTGACTGCTCTTTGTTAATTGAATTTCTTGAAATTTTTAATACTAGGCTCACAAATTTTTTGTGTGAAACTACTTTGGCCCGTTTGAGTTTCAGCTTTCACCTTTAATTCTACATTAAGTACACCGAAAAACTTTCTTTATGAAATTGAGATCTCTTTCTGTGAAAACATCTTGATTAAGTCCTGCATGGTTTGATGGACGATATTTCTTGATATCTTGAGTGTACACTGAAGTATCAGATTTAACTTCTCGATTAATTCTTCTTTCTGAACGTGCTTGGTCTGCTTTCAAATTCCTTTCCCTATCATAAGCTTTTGGAAGATTACATGTAGGAACAGCAGTTTTCTTCAGAACCTTCCTTTTGATTGCATCATCTTGAAATTTCATTAATAAAGGAAAATAACCTCAATTTTAGGAATTAATTACCTGAAAGAATGTAGTTTTCTTTTGTAAAATGCGAAGAACGCACCGTTATTCTCGTATTTGTGTGATTCTTCTTGAAATTGATTTTCCATATCATCAAATAATCAATCTTTTCTTTTTCTCCAAAATGATTTGCGCTCTCTACAAAAACTTGTATGACTTCGGAAATCGATGAAACCTTACATTTGCACTTGCATATACTTTTCAAGTATCATTATTCTCTAGACTTACTGATTCTACGATCTGCAAAATTTGCACTTTTCATTTTTCACATTTTGCGTCGTAATTTGTAAGAAATCAGAAACTTATACATGCAATTGCATATGTAAATTTTGTAAATAAAAACTTCATCCACCTGGCCGCCAGAGTGCGCCAGCTGGAATGTCAGATGGCAATATATAAGTCCATCTTTTCTTATTCACGTCCCTAGATGAGCCCAATCCAAACAAGATGTAAAGTGAACAAATTGCATATGAAAACCGACGATAGCGTCGAATGAAGAATAAACAAGCTTCAACTTTATCAAAGACAGGTTATTCCGTGTAATCCACGATTTTGTCCCATCTTGTTCCACTTCAATTTCGTCCAATTCTCTCGCTAAACAAGTTTGTAAAATGAAATTTTCTTGGTAGGTTGACAAGTCTACCCAGCGCGTAGAAACTTTGTTTCTATAATATGGTCCGGGAGATGCAGACGGAAAAGTAAGTCGACGGCATGATGGATGGCAGCTTTTAAAAATATTTTGTCTGTTGGCTTGCAATAAGTGCATTTTTGTGCACGCTTTTTGTTCAGAAAGTGTTACTGGTCCGCACCGCGAAAGTATTTTTTAAGTCTAGTTTTTTTAGTTTAGGAAAATGCATACTATTGCAGTGTATCGAAGGAAAGTAAGGTGAAAATTTTGTATATATATATATGTATATTTCTTTCTCCCCAGTGCATATTGGAATCTCCAGCGGCTCCCATTTGGTCTAATGTGCTGAAATTTAGTATCTAGGATTGTTCTCGTTACAGAACAAAAGTGACAAAATTTGTTAAATTTCTGAAACCGGAATTTTCATGTAGATATTTCCAATTTTCACATTAATATCCTTTTCGGTACTTATTGACACTCTACCGCTTCGCATCACTACAAATAAGCTGAAATTTGGGATCTGAAGTGGTTTCCAATGCAGAACATAACTATCAAAATTTTACGTAGATATTTCCTGTTTTTCAATGGTTTTTGAAAATTGGCGGAACTCCACAGCTTCTGCAGATCGAACATGAATATATATATATATATATATATATATATATATATATATATATATATATATATATATATATATATATTATATATATGTATATATATATATATATATATATTATATATATATATATATATATATATATATATATATATATATATATATATATATATATATATATATATATATATATATATATATATATATATATATATATATAAATATAAATATATATATATATATATATATTTATATATTTTCTTCGATGAAGGTCCTACTATATAAGAGACTAAAATTAAGATAAACTCGGCCAATAATACAAGTATTGTATTTAATCTTCATTCATAGCCTGGTTTCCGAAAGACTGCTGTTAAATGTATTCACTCCGACCGAGAAGAGCTACTTGAATATGAAAAATGTGATTTTTCCAAAACGTCGAGCAGATATCAACAAAGACGGAGCCCATACGCGGATACAAACCCGGGAAACCAGGCGACCAAATATATATATATATATATATATATATATATATATATATATATATATATATATTTATATAGTAATATATATATATTTATATATATATATATAAATATATATAATTATATATATATATATATATATATATATATATATATATATATATATATATATATATATATATATATATATATATATATATATATATATATATATGTCACCGGAAGACAACAATTTCCGCAAGTTTATAAATTTTCTAGGAAGTTTATAAACGTTCGTAGAATTCTAAACGAGATATAAATTGTGTTATTTTACGCCTACATTTTCGCAAATTGATAAAATTACCGAAGTCACGCGTAAAATAATAAGTAAGCAATAATCAAACGCCATGTGCGCTCTGATTGGTTGAATACGTCACGTGTTCCTTCTCCTTCCTCTCCACCGCCATTGTTCGACACGGAACATGAACAAACCGGTTGCTCGTATGTTTTTTTAAAGATTTTGATATTGTAACTGTGTTGGAACTGTGAAAATAGTTTTATTTTGCTAAGGTTACTAATCTAGAAACATATTGAGCAACATAGAAGCTGCGGACAGCCGAAATATTGAAGGTTTTTATGTTTTATGATTGTTTTTTTTTTTTAATAAACCTCTTTAGTATCGTAGAACACAATTTCTGTTGTTTTATTTTGGTAGAGTAAAGTAGGGGTCATTAGCATATTATGTATAAAAGTAACCCTGTATTATAGGGACCTACCTAGTTTTAAGGTGAAAATACTATTAATTACGTAATTGAAACTGATGTATTTATAGTTTGACAAGTCTGATTGTACCTAAGTCTATGGACACAAGCATAACCACTGTCAACATCGACCAATCAGAGAGCAGTGAGTTTTTTACCGTGTTTTAAAGAATCGTTAATTTAAAAGCTCTTCTGTGATTGGTCGAACCGTTTAGAATCTTACGAATGAATATCCGTTAGTTTATAAATTTACCAGAAAACATCGCAAATTGATAAAATTGCGGAAATGCGGGCGTGAAATAATACAATTTATCTCTCGTTTAAAATCCTACGAAGGCTAATAAATTTCCTAGAAAATTTATAAACTTGCGAATCTTGTTATTTTCCGGTTATATTTTTTATATTTATATATATATGTATATTTATATATATATATATATATATATATATATATATATACTTTTGATTTTTGAATTGATCATCTGGTAAATGTTCAGTTTTTTGTCTTCATATGACATTTAGAATACAGCCATGTATCATTTGTTGGTCTTTGTAACTGGTTTTGCATTTTTTTCCGAAACAAATTTTTATTCTAAAGGGCTATGGATACGTTCAAATAACTAATTTCAGTTATTACGACTTAATTGAGTGCGGTATCAAATCAATCGAAATGAATACTTTTTTTAT
>JARQZK010005309.1:0-12500 GCA_030704885.1 Cynegetis impunctata | reverse complement strand
TTCTGATCAAACACCACACCAAGATCCCTCACCCTATCGAGACGAGAAAGTACCCGACCACCGACGGAATAATCAGACCTCAATATATCCACTTTCCTAGTGAAAGTCACAACATTACACTTTGACACATTCAAACTCAAAAAATTATCTTCACACCAACCGACAACATAATCTAATGCGAGCTGAAGTCGAGCAAAGTTATGTTTGAAAATTGGGCTCCGAATCTTGGAAGGTTTAGAAACGCTGCATTAACTGGATATATCCTTTAACAACTCAATTCAACATGTTTTTTTTTACCAAATGATGAACAAAACTTAACTTAACGATACATTCAATTTCAGTTCATCCCTGCAGTAACGCACATCGTCGAGGTTTAGACCCTATCTCCAATTACCTTTGCTCTACTCACTTCCGGTCAGCCCTTTGACTGCTCGGCCGTCTATCTTTTTTCGGCTCTAAGCTGGCTTGATCAATGATCTTTTTGTGGATTTTTATCACTATTACATCTAATCTAAACGTAAAGGGGCGGTAGGATGATTGCAAACCAACAAATGGAATTGGCATTATGATGAAAGTTCTGCAGAGAATTGGATTTTTCGGGAGTAGATTTTAGGGATATAGAATTGGATCTGCCGCTATTGATATGTATTCCATTGCCCTTCTCATTTTTCCTTTTGGAAAATTTTCAATTTGCGGCATACTTGAAAGTAAATCAGTAAATACATGAAGATTGCCTCTGAAACATTTGTACTTTTATTACATTAATATTTCATTGAATTTTATTCTTAAAAATTTGTCAGTATATATATATATATATATATATATATATATATATATATATATATATATATATATATATATATTTATTATATATTCATAATATATAGTATATAATATAAACGGGGGTTTGGCATATAAACCATCAAAATTTTTCAGGATATTGTTGCAGTCATTTGCATAACTTTCCCCATTAGGACCACCCAGGGTCCTAACGTGGAAAGACACACGGTTGAGGAGATTTGATTTTTCTAATTTTGTTTTTCAATTTACCTAAAATTGCGCCTTGAAACCCTCATAAGTTTTTTCACACATCATTCAATAAATATGTAATGTATGCTTGTTCAAATAGCTTCAATCACAAATCACAACTGACAGTACCAAAGATACATACGAGGATTTTTATTTCACAAAATTAGTGATTTTGTGAAAATAAATTAACTCAAAATTTCAATGAGGGAAAAAACGTAATTTAATATCTAACTGTTTTCTAGTTACAGATTTTGTTAAGTCTGTTTTCCCCTATTCCTGATGCACGTCTGACACCTATTTCTTACTTGAACCGTTACGGTAGCTAGTTGAAGAAAAAATATTTCTCTTTTATGGTGGAACAAAATGTGATTTTATGATCGTTTTTTGATCATTTGAACAACCTTAAACTAACAACAAAAATTCAATACCTACCTGATCTCTTGTTACGTATTTTGTTAGAACAAAAAAGGAAAATATTTCTGCTTCATCAAAAGCTAGTTAAGCTACCGTAACGTTTAAAGTAAGAAGGAGGTGGCGGGCGTGCATAATGAATAAGAGGGAGGCTCCGTAGCGGAGAGGTTATAGGAAGCGCTATGCCGTCTTCGTTGACGGAGTTGGTGGGTTCGATTCCCACCGTGTTCCTGGGTGTTTGTATGCGTCCGATTTAAGTGGTTCCCCTCATTTAGTAAATTGATGGCTAAATATCCAAGTTGACGAAGCCAAAATTGTACGGAGGTCGGGCGCGTGTGAGAGGGCACACGTCCCACCTCTTTTAAAAATAAAAAAAAAAAAAAATGAATAAGAGAGAACAGTTTGAACCAAATTTTTAACTAGAGAATAGTTAGATATTAAATTATTGTTAGTAGTTTAACTTTTGCTCAAATGAACGATCATAAAAATAAAATTATTTTCTTCACAAAGTCCGAACGATTTCTGTTTTCCTGAAGGAATATCCGCAATTCGAAGCAGAAATGTTTTTTTTTATAAATATGTGGCATACAGTTAGAAATGTTATAAAGTAGAGAAGTACTTTCAATAAAATGAAGCTCTCAATTGTTTTTACTTTTTTCAACATTGAAGTTTGAAATTGATTTATTTCCTCAAAAAATTTGTGGATTATCCTAGTATGTGCCTTTGGTACTGTCAGTTTTAATGAAAGCTATTGATTATCTGAACAAGCATACATTACAGAATATATATTTAAAAAAAAAGTGCTTATACAGGCATTAATAAAAAAACTCACGAGGGTTTAAAATTCAGAAAATTAAATCTCCTTATCCGTGAATCTTAGGCTCCAAGGTCCAGAGGCGGAAAGGTAGCAAATGATAATCCCGAAAAACTTTTATGGTTCATGTGTTGATGAAGACCCTGTATATATGTGTATATATATATACCTATATATATATATATATATATATATATATATATATATATATATATATATATATATATAAAATATATATAGTATATATATATATATATATATATATATATATATATATATATATATATATATATATGAATCAGAGAAAGATTCTGGGGGTCAATCCGATGTCGGAAGTTTTGTTGGCGCTGAGAAGCACCGTTTGTTTCACGACGTTTCGCCAAAATCTCATTTGGCATTTTCAAGTGCTGCTGTACGTCTGGTGACTCGACGGCAACTAACGTGTTCGCCTCTGCTTGTAGCTCGGTTTTATTGGCATTGGCTGGTCTCGTTTCCTGATTGGCCGGTTCGCTGCATAGGCTCCGCCCCCTCACTTCTTGACTTTCTTCCTCGATGTTAGTTTTTACGTCTTGTGTTGTTTTATCCGTTTTCGTGTTTTTTAAAATTATTTTCCAAGTCAGTGGAATATTTAGAGCATCGTCTCGTTTGTTTAGGTGTCCGGATTTTTCTATTTCTAGAGCTTCTCTTATGGTACGAACCCTATGGATAAAAATCCGGACACCTAAACAAACGAGACGATGCTCTAAATATTCCACTGACTTGGAAAATAATTTTAAAAAACACGAAAACGGATAAAACAACACAAGACGTAAAAACTAACATCGAGGAAGAAAGTCAAGAAGTGAGGGGGCGGAGCCTATGCAGCGAACCGGCCAATCAGGAAACGAGACCAGCCAATGCCAATAAAACCGAGCTACAAGCAGAGGCGAACAGTAGTTGCCGTCGAGTCACCAGACGTACAGCAGCACTTGAAAATGCCAAATGAGATTTTGGCGAAACGTCGTGAAACAAACGGTGCTTCTCAGCGCCAACAAAACTTCCGAAATCGGATTGAACCCCGGAATCTTTCTCTGATTCATTCCACCATCCGAGAAAACATACGATATAACATATATATATATATATATATATATATATATATATATATATATATATATATATATATATATAAATATAAATATATATATATATATATATATATATATATATATATATATATATATATATATATATATATATATATATATATATATATATATATATATATATATATATATATCTATAATCTCTTGATAATTATTAGCAATAACAGGCTTGTTGAATCTCAAAAAACTTGATTTCATTAAAAAGTTGACGTTTCGCCACGAAATTTGTGGCTTTATCAAAATTTTTTTTTTTTGGATAAAGCCACGAATGTCGTGGCGAAACGTCAACTTTTTAATAAAATCGAGTTTTTTGAGATTCAACAAGCCTGTTATTGCTAATAATTATCAAAAGATTAGAAATAGTTCACAGGCAACAACAATTCGAATGAATAATATATATATATATATATATATATATATATATTTATTTATATATATAATTATATATAAATATATATAAATATATACATATATATATTTATATATATACATATATATATATATATATATATATATATATATATATATATATATATATATACATATACATATATATATACATATATATATATATATATATATATATATATATATATATATATATATATATATATATATATATATATTTATATATATACTAGCTGACCCAGCAAACGTTGTTCTGCCATATAAATTATTTTTGTCTATCTATTCTTCTATCTATTCATCTATCTGCCGATGTATCTCTATCTATCTATCTATCTAGAAAGTTATCTATCTTTCTATCTATCTAATTATGTATCTATCATTCTATCTATCTATCTATCACATATCTAACCTATCAAACCTTGTTTATCTATTTAAATTATTTTTATCGATTTATCTTTCGATCTATTCATCTATCTGCAAATGTATCTCTATCTATCTATCTTGATAGATATCTATCTTTCTATCCATCTATCTATTTAACAATTTATCTATCATTATATCTATCTATGAATCTATCTGACCCGGCAAACGTTGTTCAAATTATTGAAATGGCTATTATAAAATATGGGTTGTTTTTAGAAGGGTGAAAATTCAGAGTTTTGTTTTTTTTTTAATGCAACATCATAAAAAAATAATAAGTCGTGACAATATAAAAATAAAAATCTTGTCAAAAAAATTATAGTTTATAATCAACAAATCAAAATAGGGGTTGATCGTAAAGGGGTCTAAAAGACAGAAAATAAAAATTGAGGGATGGAGCACCCTTCACATTGAGGGGGATGAAAAATAGATTCTGTCCGATTCTTAGACCTAACCGATATACACACAAAATTTCATGAGAAACGGTTGAGCCATTTCGGAGGAGTTTAACAAATAAAGAATAGGAGCTGCTTGCAGAGAAGTGAAAATTTAGGGTTGTATATGCTGTATAATAAAAAAAATAAAACAGAAAATTTTGTCTGAAAAACAATAAATTAAAATTAAGGGATGGACCACCCTTGACATTTAGAGGGATGAAAAATAGATGTTGGCCGATTCTCAGACCTACCCGATATACACACAATTTCATGAGAATCGCTCGAGCAATTTCGGAGGAGTTTAACTTCTAACTAGTGTTGAGAGATATTTCACGAACTGTGATTAAATCACTGATATCAAAAAGTCACAGGTAGTCACAGTTCCCTTCCCGTGATAAAAAGCGTGATTTGATATCACAGTTCAAAGATGTGATGAAAAGTGTGAATTGATGTCACAGTTCAAAGATGTGATATTGCTACTGATATTTGATATGAATTGGATATCTTATGTCGTAAGTTGTTACTTCGTTCTTAATATCTTTACTTTATTTGATACTATAGATCCTATACTTATACTTAATATTTGACTGTTATTTCCCCGTGAAGTGTGTGAAAATAATTTTTAAGATGAATATGCGTAAAACTAGGGAGCTTTGGTTTGAACATTCTTTACTCAGGTCGATGAAAACTATGCATCCTGTAATTTGTGCAGAGTGAAATAATCCTTCAGAACCCAACAAATATTTTTTTCATTTATTTTCTTATGCTTCATGTTTTGTTATTTTTTCTTGAAAATTTGATTATAATTTTCATTACAGCTCTAATTCTTTTGTTTTTTGAGCTGTTTATAGTTAAATAAACGTTTTAAATCATGCAACATACTAATTACCTCACTGAGCATTAAATATTTACGATACTTCAAATTAAATGCTTGTATTTATCAGAAAATTTACAATTCGTCTCCGTGATCACGTCACGCTTTAAAATCACTGATATTTAAAAGTCACAGTCACGTTTCACAACTTGATTTGGAAATCACGATATCGCTCATCACTACTTCTAACACCGTGACACGAGGATTTTATATATTAGATATATATATATCTATATATATATATATATATATATATATATATATATATATAATATTATATATATATATATATATATATATATATATTATATATATATATATATAAAAGATATATATATATATATATATATATATATATATATATATATATATATATATATATATATATATATATATATATATATATATATGAAAATGACTTGCAACTTAAAGCGCTAAGGACTGTAACATCTTAATCAATATATCAGTTCAGCACTAATCCTTAAAAAAATATTCAATATCATCAACCATTCCCTTCTACTACAGTTGCCAACTGTCTCCTGTATTCCCTCGGTAGTTTTCAGATGCCGAACGTGATCTATCGACTGCCATAGACGGCAATTGGGCAGGCAGAACGCCAGCGACATATTTGCCTTACTGACTGAAGTGCCAAATCCAATTGATTAGGATTAGCCGGTCGAACTCGGTCGTACTTACTCCCGACCGGCCTCTGTCGGCGATAAATTTAACTGTATACACTGCCACGGACGTAAATCAAGACCCGAATAGCAACTTCGAATTCACGTTCGGTTTCTGATTATTTATTCGAGTTTGGCGCAGGACAGGGGAGTGAATGATTGGCTAGAACGGAAAAAAAAGTTTATCGAATTTGTAATGTAGTTGTTAGGTGACTTGATTTTGGCAAATTCCTGTTCTATAACAAATCTTGATTAGGTTTCATTTTACTACAGAAAAATCTGAAAGTCTATAAACTGTTGTACAAGTGGAACAATATTCAAATCTGTGACACTCGATCCTATTGGGAACTTAATAGTATAACTTGACATTGATTAATCCGAATAGTATCAGCACCTGAATTACAGCAACAGAATCAGGATTCATATAATACATGATCAACCCTCCTCCAAAACTGCGACACGTGATACCTCTAGTGCTCCTTCAAAATTATTTAAAATATTTAACCATTATTCCTAAACGATGTAGTTAATTAGTTTGCTTTATTATTTGTTTTTTCAATAATAATTGAGGATCGATGTGGGAATTTTGTTGAGAGCGTAGTTGCCTGTGTTTAGTTTGCATTGAAAAATAAAACTAAATCAAAAAATTTTAAGTAAGATACTATTTTAAAGTCGCAATTTCATTTTAAAATTCATCTTGGGCAACATGTTGTTCATGGTGTATGCAAGTAGAGCACTGTCGTTCAGAAAAGCTCACAATTTTGTTTTTAAGTCGAATTAAGAAGGTCATTTTTATTTATGTAGAAGAGCGTCGGTATCAATATCGGCCCTTCAGGCACAAAGGCGTTAATAGTATGCCAATTTGATCTTGGACTATTCACCTCAATATACATTTGTCTTTTATATAGAAATCTTTGAATCGAGCCGCATAGTTGCTAGAGCAACAACCAACTATTCTCCATGATATTCGACAAGGCAGTTGCCGGGTTTTGAAAAGACAATTAACACTGCCTCTTCTATGAAATTCTACCAAAAATCCGCCAGAATATGCTAACAACGTAAATTGGCATTAAATTCACTCCTTACTACGAATAGCCCTTACAATCTTTAACCCAAACTATAGTTTCCTTATGAAACTAAATTAATCCGTATTGAAATACTTTACAAACAACTTGAATCAGTATTTTTCCAGTTGTTTTTTAAAGCTTCCTCTTCAACTTTTCAAAAAATAGGACTCGAGAATTCTTCACACAATAAACTCCCGCGAAAACTGCGAACGGAGGGAATGTCGCCGTTTTTATTGCTTTTTTGTGTATTCAAACTCTTACCGTCGGTTTTTATTATAATTCGAAAAATAAACGTTTTATCATAAAAAGGGTTTAAGCAAACACGCTAATTAATGACTGAGGGTATGGGGTGAAGTCAGGGGTTTTTTGAAAGAATTGCAGATTATCTACTGCATTCGTAAAATTTTTATGATCTGAGTGAGTTTGTAGAAGCAGGTGTTCTTATTTTTTAATCTATTGCTCCAACAAATATGTTATGCTTATGATCAAATTATAATTTATAAATTAGATTAATATCGATTTGATGAAATTGCAAATATATATTGAATAATATAAAAGAGGCATAGTGACTCAAAATTCACAATATATTTGATAATTTCGATTATTAGTCGTATTTTTCCCATAAATACATACTATTACAGTGTACCGAAGGTAAGCGATCAGCTGCAGCAGTAGTTTTTCCATCTGTTTCATACCTCCAACACCACGATTTTCGAAAAATGTTTCTTATCTGATATATATATATATATATATATATATATATATATATATATATATATATATATATATATATATATATATATATATATATATATATATATATATATATATATATATATATATATATATATATATAATATATATATATATATATATAAATATATATATATATATATACATTTAAATCAGAAAAAAACATTTTTCGAAAATTGTGGTGTAGGAGATCCTCAATTATTATTGAAAAAACAAATAATCCAGCGATGTATCTCAATCTATCTGACTATCTATCTAGATAGTTATCTATTTTCTATCTATCTCTCTATCTAACTATCTCACTATCTAACTACCATTCTATCTATCTATCTACCTATATATCTATCTATCAATCTATCTGACCCGGCAAACGTTGTTTAAATTATTAAAATGGCTATTAAATAATATGGGTGTTTGATAGAAGAGTAAAAATTTAGAGTTGTATGTATTTTTCAATGCAACA
Source organism: Cynegetis impunctata (assembly GCA_030704885.1). Taxonomy (NCBI): domain Eukaryota; kingdom Metazoa; phylum Arthropoda; class Insecta; order Coleoptera; family Coccinellidae; genus Cynegetis; species Cynegetis impunctata. The sequence goes on along the minus strand of JARQZK010005309.1, from coordinate 4,002 downwards.
TCATAAAAGAGTAAAAAGAAAATATTTTGTCTAAAAAATTTATAAAAATGTTTGGGGACCACCCTCAACCCTTAGGGATATGAAAAATACATTACGACCTATTCTGAGACTAAATATTATTATTATTCTCCATTGCCATCTTGCAACCCTATTGCGGATAAAATTTAAAAAAATTAAAATCGCGATGGAAGAATAGGGGTTGATCGTAGAGGAGTGAAAATTTAGAGTTGTATGTATTTTTGAATGCTGTATCATAAAAAAAAATTCATGTTATCTTGTGCTTCCTTAGGTAGGAAAATTTATCATAGTCAACCTTTCTGCCCACTTTCATTCGTTGCACATTGTTGTTTTTTTTTATCATGGACTCTGTGCTTCCTTGCTACTTTTCCTTAGTATATCTCTTTCCCTGTTTGAATATTGAAGTCGCCAGTTAACAAAAAAGTATTTTGTTTTGGTGCTTTTTCCATTTCTTATTCGATTTATTTTTTCATATATATTATCCTTCTCCTCCTTATCTACAATTTCGGTTGGTGCACATACCTACATACATATTATCGATAAAAAAATTGATCTTGATTGTATCGTCAGACACGCCACTGTTCATTTAACTAAACCCCAAAATATTATTTCGTGAAGTACCCCTTATTATGAAACCTACTCCATATTGTCCTTGGGTTTTATCCCTTGAATAATATAAAATAAAGTCGTCGTTTTTTTACCACCCCTTGATGTTTTCATATTTTTTCCTGTAATGCAGTGCAGTTATATCTACTTCGTATTTTCTCAGTTCATTCCTTATCTCTATTACTTTGCCAGGCATCAACATGATTTTGACGTTGCAAGTACATACTTTTATCTCATTCCTTCGATTTCATAAATCTACTGTTATCTTTATCGTTTCCATTATTTTTATTATTTTTGTTTTTGTTTTCATCACCTTTATTATATATTTTCATATATACATATATATATATATATATATATATATATATATATATATATATATATATATATATATATATATATATATATATATATATATATATATATGATTTTAGTCTATTACAGTTTATAGTTGATGAACTAAAGAGCATTTTGAATTTATCGCTGTCGCAAATTCAACTCTATCCTTTTTTCATTATCCCCAGTGCAAAATCATCCCCAATTAGAAAGTTGCGAAATATTATTTCGAGTTCGCGAGAAGCTGACAGGCGTGACGTCGGCAAAAACTGGGGTTGGCTTTTTGGGCCCCACCGCCGGGACAAATGACATCGTAATGAATTTTCGGTATCAATATGAGCTGCAAGCGCGGTCGAAAAGCGCTGGGGTGTGAAATTGGAAAACTGCACCGAGCTGCAGTGGACCATATCTCAATTCCAGTGGTGGAGTGGTCTATTACGAAGCCGTGAAATTTGGAAATAATATACTTTTTTTTGTCTGTTCTAATATTGATTGTGGCGAGGTGAGAACTGTCACAGGATACACTGTTAGCCTATTAATGATTAATAATAATAATAATGATAATAATTATAATAGATTTGTTATGGCTTGTCAAGATGGAGTGATATATACAAGATGGTATAAAAAGAACATAATGAAAGTGGACACTCCAACAACTTGCAGGGCATGCCATAGTCAACAGGAAACTCTTATGCACATCCTGTCAGCTTGCAGAGTTCATGCTCCATCAGGGTATATAGAAAGACATAATGGGGTGCTCCGAATTCTCTACTTCCATCTGAGAAAAGTTAATGGTATAGACAGAGAACCAGTGCTACTATATGTTCCACTAGAAATTGAAGCGGTTGCTGAGAACGATAGAGCTTGCATATATTATTCTTTTCTTACAACTCGGCAGATCCACGCAATAAAGCATGATATAGTCCTGCTGGACAGAGAGCTCAGAGAATTGTTCATTGTCGAAGTTTCGTCCCCTGCCGAAAATAATGTGGTGATGAAAGAAGAACAGAAGAGTGAAAAATACAGAGATTTTATGTTCGAGCTGAGGTCACTATACCGAGGGCATAAAGTTATGATGGTCGTACTAATCATAGGTTATATCGGCGGAATGAGACCTAACTATGTGTCAGGATTGAAGATTATTCCGGCACGCAGATCTCTGACCGAGATATTGACGCGCAGAATGCAGAAAACAGTGTTACTCGGGTCACTTCGAGTCATCAAGTCCCATGAACTATTATAGAGGCCGCTTGCAGCTCATCTCTTTTGTTAAGGGACGCTGTAATGGCAGGATGAAGAACTACTCCAAGGAATGTGTGAGAGGTTTTTTAGTGAGTAACCAGCAACATCCAGAGTCTTACACATCCCTTAGAAAGCGTACGAGATATTCTCAGGGTAGTCTATGAAAGGTTTTTCCTCTCACACGGACGTATAAAAAGAATTATTATTGATAGTAAGTATTTATTTCCAAACTTATGAATAACCCAAGTACAGGAGAAATGTACAAACATTAAGACAATTAACATAAGAGCAACGAAGTGAGTTCGAACAATCGACAGTTTCAAACAATAAACTTAATTTCCAAACGATGAGCAAAAATTTTGATGTGCTCATCCCAAAATATCAAGTGCAAACGAGAACCTAAATCGAAAAATGACCCTCATATACTGAGATTTATGGTTTATATATGTGCTACAAATGAAAACCAGAGAATCACACTGCAAATCATACTGATTGAGACCTGAAAGAACAAACACTTAATAAATCAAAATCAAACCGTATAGACACAGCCTGTTGATAACACTAGTGCTCTGTGTTAAATAATTCTTGTAAATGAAAAGTATAACGAATCATTATTTGATTTTTAACATTCAGTGTTAGTTGTTGAAATTAAATAGAGAAACAGTAAATACTTAAGATAAAGTTGATATCATTCGTCTCCCAAAAGTGGAGGAGAAATGTCTACGACACTGTTCCATAATAGACATCATAATTCTAGCCTGTGCCACCCTATGAAAATAAATACAGGCTTAACCGGGATTTAGGGCCAATATAAAGGCGATCAGAAATATAGCATAATAAAAAATAATTAAATCACAGGGATGGCCATTTTGAACAACTTAATTTCTTTATCGTGTCAGCTCAAATTATTATTTCTACAGTCTAGACGAGATAGAAATTGTTCTAGTTGGAGACTATGGAAAGCAAATCTCATTATTTTAAGATATATGATAGAATATTTCAGAGATCTCCGCTTTCGAATCGAGAACATGCGTGAAATTAAACAGTCATATAATATTTTGAAAAAGACAGAATTTGAAATATTCGATACTCAGCAGGGTCACCAGAGGGCAAAATAAAATAACTGAATTTTAGTGTAATTACCTGACACGGATATCTATTGTTTGAAAAATATGCACAACTTTTTTTCACTATCAATTTTCGCCTAAGTTTCGTCCCTAGAGTCCTTCCTCAAGTGCTTACAATGACAAATATCAAAAATCAATGAACTTATAAAGTTTTTTAAATTTCCATTGCTTCTGATGATTTAAAGAAGTGTTATGATTGTGAAGCCTTAAAGAATTCCTCTCAGGGCCGAAAAATAGTATGAAGAAAATGCAAGAGCCATATCCTGAATTAAAATTGAAATGTATCACCTTAATGTTCAAAGATATATATATATATATATATATATATATATATATATATATATATATATATATATATATATATATATATATATATATATATATATATATATATATATATATATATATATATATATATATATATATATATATATATATATATATATAGAAATCACACATTTAATATCGATTTTTATATCTGGGTAAATCAAACAATAAATAATTGCGCTCAGGACAACGGAGTATTTGAAGTAAAAACTCTGAGACATCTTTTTCAAATTATTAATGAACATAACATTCAGATCGCAACTAGCTATTGTGAACCAAGTCACTAAAATTATATACTGAATGAGATACTAGGTTCGTTATTTATTATTGAGAAATTAAATTAAAA
>JARQZK010005308.1:0-48961 GCA_030704885.1 Cynegetis impunctata | reverse complement strand
TTTAAAATTTATTAGAGATATCTCGAAGAAAATTAAACAAATTTTCAAGATAAAAAACACATGGATTATCTGCAGGATGTAGTCACTCCACAATAAACCAGTAGGAACATATAACCGAACAATATAACCTATTTTTGCGTATTATAGCATGAAACATTTTTTTGTCATGTCTCAAACACAATTCTACTTTGCACGCTGAACATTTCTTACAAATCATAGAACTCATCTGTATGAAGATTTTCTAAATTTCAGCTTTTGGGAACCCCTCCCGGATAGCCCGGATGACTCCGGTAATAATGGTCAACCCCCCGACTTCCGGTGGTGACAAATTTCCCGCAGTTTTTTCTGAAAAATTATACGCAAACCCCTCTACTATAAAAATTTCGATTTTTAATGATTATATTTTGTGGTAAAAACTGCAAATATTAGAAGCAGAGTATATATAAATTAAAAATAAATAAATGAATTGACATTTTTTCAACCCCCCCCTACTAAACTCCTTAAAAAAATCTACGGGGTTGGTCCTTTCGAAAATTGGCAACCCTATTCAGAAAGTAGGTACTTCCTCAGAATAAAATAAGATAACACGATAACGTAAGTGCTAGTGGTCACTTCAGGAGTCCAAAAAATTAGTTATTTCGAAGAGAAGGGAAAACATTTACGTTAATATATTCATGAAAATGCATAAGTGAAATATAAGTAAATAACTGAAGCCATTTTTTCCTATTCATAATATAAATCAACAAATTCATACAGTTTCAGCAGATCCTCTGAGTAGTGTCCAACTATAGTAAACAAATGAACATTATACGCGCTTCGACTTATTTCGGTCTGTCTTCGATGAACACGTAAAATTTTGCTATGTTAGACAATCCACAAAACACACTGGTATACTGAATTAGCCAACGAGCAGTTTTACTCATGACTAACAAACTGTGGTCTTCCTAGCTAACCAGTTGCCCTGAAAGGGTTAAATAGATATACGAACATATATGACAAAACTGAAATAAAAATATTGAAAAATATAATGATATTATCTCTCTGTTTGGAGGTTTTCGCCTTGGGCTTCTTTGTTTTCCAAGAATTGATTATGTGGATGTGAATTATTCAATAATTATTTCATTATTTAATTATTCTTATAGGGTGTCAAATATAGTATAAAAAAATGAGACGATACACTGGGGGCTACTGGTGATATTTTTTTCTGTCATAAAATCCTAGTTATCATTTTATTGATAACAGTACAGTGAACATTAGCAGAGTAATAGAAACGAATGCTGGTGTAATATAGAATTCGTTGATTAAGTAGAGGGTTAGTATGAGGGTGGTAAATTCTGCACGTAGGGCACTCAAATTTTGGTATATGTTAGAAAATGTGAGGAATCGACAGGGGGTTACTCTGGGGGTATTTTTTCGTTCATTTTTGGCCTAAATTTGGTAGTTTCGCAGAAAAAGCGAGTTTCGTGAATTTTCATATTTAATGATTGACTTAGACGGATTCACGGTTCGAAATGCATGAGGTCGGTAATCTCTGCTAACAAGGTGAAAATGTTAAGATATAATATTTTAGTGGAATGTTAAATTAGAGAAACAATTACTTTGGTAAGATATTTTTTTCATATCATTTTATTATTCATCTAGAATGGGTAGTGTTGTTCTGCATATATATATATTAATATATATATATATATATCTATATATATATATATATATATATATATATATATATATATATATATATATATATATATATATATATATATATATATGTTTTGTTAATGAAACTTTAGCGGACTGTAATTTTATGGAATAAATGATATACAATTTCGAACAACAAAAAAATACACAAAAACCTATAAGTATGATGGAATTAAGAGAGATACACTTACCCTCTATAGTGAGTTGGTGGATCCCTGCTGTCTAGCTGGAGGTGAACTATGGAAGGAGAGGAAAAACAGGGATTGTGGGAACCAACTATAAGCACTCGAATTCAAAAGAATGAAAGTCTATGGTTTATGGAAAAACTATGATCACATCTAATGATGATTTCTATAATTTTCTATTTATTACTATACTATAATATTACCGAATACCACGATATTCTCGAATTGAAGTGACTAATGTTCGGTTTCACGCTAAACGATAAAGTTTTTCTAGAACGTAAAAAAAAAACATCTGCCCGAACGCAATGGAACAGTATTCAAACCGATACTCTCCGAATTTCTACTATAAAACTAAATGACCTTGTGGCCCAAACATTCCCCCACCCCTGAAGGAAAGTTCAGGACACCCAAATAAAGAATAACCAATTTGACGTGGTACTCTTGAAACGAGAAAAAAAACTATTTTCGAATTATTCAAAAAGAAAAAAGAAAAAGAAAAGAAAATATGAAATTTCAAAATAATTAAAAATATGCGACAAATTATTTGCATCATTGGTTTGGTAGTGGAAAAACCTTCACCACCGCACGTCTATAAATTCCTGTTTTGGTTTTAACATCTACCACCCTCACTCTACCATCCTTACCTGAATAAACCGCAGTTACAATGCCAAGGGGCTATTGCAATGGGGGAGCATTAACTTGGTGCAAAACAACTACTGTATTGATTTTTATAGATGAAAAATCTCTATTATGTCGGTCACGCACTTGTAAAGTAGTCAAATATTCGAATTTCCACCGTTTCCAATAGGTCTGCACCAGACTATCTATGAGCTGATAGCGATTCAGTCGGTTGATATCCTGGTTAACAAGATTCTCAGCAGGTAAACTTTCCAGTGGGGACAATGTTAGGAAATGAGCTGGCGTAAGGGCCTTAGGATCACTAGGATCATTACAAAGTACACTCAGTGGTTTAGAGTTCATGAGAGCTTCTATTTGAACAAGAAGAGTCGTCATTTCTTCATACGATAAAAGATGACGACCAATGATTTTATTCAAATGAGTTTTCACCGACTTCACTTGACTTTCCCAGATTCCCCCAAAATGGGGAGCTGCGGGAGGGTTAAACTTCCACTGCAAAACCTCTACGACTCAATTCAGAACTAAGGTTTCCTTGAAAGAATCTGAATTCACTACCGAGTATAATTCTAAAGATGTTTTAGCTTCAACAAAATTACTACCTTGGTCGGAATAAATTATAGAACAGGGTCCTCTCCGAGCGAGAAAACGTTGAAAGGCTTGAATGAAATTAGGTGTGCATAAGGTGGAAACTAATTCCAAATGTAGAGCTTTGGTGACCAAAGCACACGAACAGGCAGATATATGCCTTCTGCGGACGACATCCCCTATAACGAGAGAGTAAACTATTGAAATTGGTTCGGCATAATCGACTCCAGTTATGTAAAAATGGTTTTGATTGTAATACGCGACACGCAGGTAGATCCCCCATCAAGGGGAAAAAACGGTTTTGGGTTTCGATCGGAAACAAAAATTACATTTGTTTACACACGATTCCTAACTATGCCACGGGCAGCTAAAATCCAATATTTTTGACGTAATAATCGACACAAGTCAGACCAGGACCAGTATGTAAATTAGTTTGATGATAATGATCAATAAGTAGATTCACGAAAAGATCCTTTTTAGGGAGTAAAATTGGGATGTTGACCATCATAATCCAAGTCAGCCTGAGTTTAGACGCCCTCCAACGCCGAATAATCCATCTTGGAGAAAAGGTTTTAGCTTGCGAAGTGTAGTTGAGCATTCTATGCCATTTTTAATTCCAGAGATTTGCTCAGAAAAATGGAAATTTTGTAGCTTCCTTTACTAAGAACGATATTGCTTTTATCGAAATGCATTGCTAATGAAACCATTTTCTACGAGATACAATTTCAAAAAACGAAGAACATACACAGTGGATCTGAGCATTTCCACCAAGACGAAAAATTTATGATCAAATAATACAAACCAATTTTTCATGGAAATACTCAATCAAGAAATTATATTCACAAATACGGAAGGTTTTCTTTCTGTCTCGCTATCATAACCGATTCATTCACTAATTTGATGGGCCATTGGATGAAAGGTGATTTCAACCATTCTGGACCAGAAGAGAACCAATCTGGTTTCGCTAAAAAACTGTGAAGGATATAACCCACGTGACAAACAATCTGAAATATTATTTTCACCATCCACATGGTACCACAAAGCTTTCGGACAATAATTCTTGAATTTTGGATACTCTATTTGCTAACAAGAATGTCTTCCATCTATACGGCGGAGAATTTTAATCCAAGAAAGAAGAGCCACGGTGGAAATCTGAAAACGCGAAAACTTTTTCTACCTTCATTCGATCTTTCAATCCTAATATTATAAAATTCAGAAAGGTTAGCTAAAAGATGGCGCAGCACAGAGTTCTAATCTAGGTATCGACATAGTACGTTAAAGGAGCTACCTTAGATTTTAGCACAAATTAATGTTCGTATGAACAATTTCATTAAGTTTCTACTCTCTTAAATACACGACAGCCCCAAAGGATGTTTTCACAAGCATCGGCGAATCCAATCAGACTAACCAGGACGCAATATGAACACCTAAAAATCTAGGAATTCGCAAAGAGCCTAAGCAACGAGATATTCACTCTGGAAAGTTACTCCACTTAATCTTGAATTTCCTGTGAGGGGGTTTCATCCCAATCTATATGAAAAGAATCCAGAGATCCTTAATAAATAACTTAGCTACTACAATTACAGGAGCTAGAAATCCCAAAGGATCAAAACAAACGAGCTATAGTCGACAGATATATTTCTTTTTAGTACAAGGATAAATTTTCCGTATCAACCTGATATGAGAGTGTATCAAACTTAGGATGGCCATTGCAGGCCTAGAAACCTTCAAGAAATCGGTTTCAAATTGACTACATCTGGTGCTCTCATCTCTACTGGAATGTCATTTAAATATCTATGTCATTAGTTGCCCATTTTACTAAACTGAAGCCTCCAGCTTTGAACATATCTACCAATTCACGATAAAGAACTTTCGCCTCTTTTCAAATTACTGACACTGGTTATCAAATCATCCATGTACATATCCCTAGTAACAACTTTACATGCAAAAGGATAGTTATCTTTCTCATCGGATGCTAACTGTCTCACTGTCTTCAGAGCAAGATACGGAGATGATTTTATTCCAAATGATACGGTTAATAACTCAAACGCTTGTATAGGTTCGGAAGGAGAGCTTCGCCACAATACTCTTTGAAAACGTCTGTGCTGAGGTAAAATGAAAACTTGTCTATACATTTGTCGAATATCCGAGGTTAACGCATATTTAAATAAACGGAAATTCAGATATAAGGTGACAACATCAGTTTGTAATTTAGGACCGGAATGCAAAATATCATTCAAAGAAAAATCGGAATCTGATTTACAACTCGCATCTAATACTATTCTCAACGGTGTACTAAGGCTTCCAATTTTGAAAACTCCATGATGTGGAATGAAATAGTGCGGGGTATCTAAATCGACAAAACTAAGCATTTTTATATGTCCGTGTTCTAAATAATCTTCGAATGCCCTAGCATACTGTAATTTGAATTCCGGAAAGCAAATTTGCGTTCTAAAGACATAAAACGCTTTAGAGCAATATCATATGAATTTCCCAATTTATTAGTATCGCACTTGAACGGTAATTGGACTACATAAGAGCCATTATCTAATCTTTGCGTGGTAGAATGGTAAATGCGTTCACATTCTAATTCATCAGGACTAAGAAAATGAGAACTGGGAATATCGTCAATTTCCCAGAATTTTTTGATAAGTTCATCTAACGAAGGATCAACTACAACACAAAAATTTCCCACAGTAGGAATCTGTTGCGCAATCGGAGCATTTCCTATAACTACATAGCCTAAAGAAGTTTCTATTGCTGTTGGTCTATCCAAATTTCCAACCAACTTAACACTACCTAACAAATGAAAAATCAATTTTTCCAGGATAGTAAAATGTATCATCAGCTAAAGGTAAATCACTTAAATAATCAAGCTTTCCTAATTCAACTTTAAATTGTGGGAGGGGATCTCCAATCTTATCGATCACTAAAGCTTGTAGAGAAAATTTTATCGTCGTATCATAGCGCGAAGTTATATTAATTTCGACTACACCTGAAACCTTACTAAAATGCGCTCCGATACTCTGAACAGATGTATTGAGTTCTGACGAACTTAAACCCAATCTTTCACACGCGTTTCTTGTGAGAAAATGAGCCTGACTACAAGAATCTAATAAAAATCGAAAATTTCTATAATTTCCGAACTTATCTTGAACGAAAACAATTGCTGTCGATAACAAAATTGTTTGATTCGCCGCTTTAATCTGTGCAACGGTGAAACAGTTCGATGAATTCGATGCGTCGTCGTTGGCCGGGCGGACCGGGGACACCTTGGCTGCCGATGCCGATGCCGCGGCGGCGACCTGTTCTTCATTCTTCGACGAACGCCGGGTTTGCGTGAAAGATGATACATGATTATGTTTCGAAGAATTGTAACTAGAATCGAAATGTAACAAAGTGTGATGACGCATTTGACAATACTTACAATTAACTTTACTTTTGTAATTTATAATTTTATGCACTCCTAGACAATTCAAACACAAATTATTTCGCTTTGCTATCTGATAACGCTCGTTTGGGGACCTGTCCATAAAGGCAGAACAACGCGAAATAAAGTGATCACTAGCTTTGCACAAAACGCACTTCAATGAAACATCCTGAGTGTTATTATTCTGCAAAACGAATGATTGATATGTTGATGCTTTTTTGAATTTAGGAATATTTTGAGGTAAATTATGAACATAATTCGTTTTCTGAGGAGTTACACTACCTATACGAGAATTAATTTTCGACTGTTCCTTCACAAAATCTATAACTTCCTTATAGGATGGAAGAGTTTGACCCCTAATCGAATTTTCAAAGTAACGATTAGTATCACGATCTAGTTTTTTGAGCGCAATATATGTTATACTATAATCAAAAATATCGGAAATGTCCAACCTTTTTAAAGCTTGAACGGCGGTATCGAATTTCTGAAGAAACATATTCAAATTATGAGCAATATCAGTATTTAACGGTTTAAAATCGAATATTTGATCCAGGTAAGTATTAGCTAAGAGACGTTTATCTTGATATTTTTCAACGAGCGTTTTCCACACAATTCGATAATTATCGCCAATCGGTGGAACTCCCGAATAATAGGTAAAGGCTTTTCCATTTAATTTCCCTACCAAATAATGCATACGATCAGAGTCACATAAGTTATTGTTGTTATGAATAAGATTACTGAAACACTCGTAAAAAATTGGCCATTCTTTAGGATCTCCTGAAAATTCTGGAAGCTCTAACTGCGGCAATTTAGGCGGATTTCTAAATGCCTTTCTAGATACATTGTCTTTCGAAAAGACCTGATCAGCGACAGAGAGAATTTCGGAGTACATTTCGTCTACAACTTCCAAAATTTGAAATGATGGCACGTATTCTGGATCTATTTCACAAGATAATTTGTTAATTATATCGATAACTTCTATCAAAAATTTTCTACTTTCTTCCAGAGTTTTGAACCTTGTTTGAAAACTGCACAATTGCTTCGGATCAGCTATATTCTTACTACAATCAAAAAGTCTTTGAATTCTAGCGAAATATTGTTCTTTCTTTGCTATAAAAATTTTTAACTGCGTTTTTTTGTCAGACATAATTGTATATATGAACTGAATCTATATCCGGCTCGAAGGACCAAAAATGTTTTGTTAATGAAACTTTAGCGGACTGTAATTTTATGGAATAAATGATATACAATTTCGAACAACAAAAAAATACACAAAAACCTATAAGTATGATGGAATTAAGAGAGATACACTTACCCTCTATAGTGAGTTTGTGGATCCCTGCTGTCTAGCTGGAGGTGAACTATGGAAGGAGAGGAAAAACAGGGATTGTGGGAACCAACTATAAGCACTCGAATTTAAAAGAATGAATGTCTATGGTTTATGGAAAAACTATGATCACATCTAATGATAATTTCTATAATTTTCTATTGATTACTATACTATAATATTACCGAATACCACGATATTCTCGAATTGAAGTGAATAATGTTCGGTTTCACGCTAAACGATAAGGTTTTTCTAGAACGTAAAAAAAAAGAAAACATCTGCCCGAACGCAATGGAACAGTATTCAAACCGATACTCTCCGAATTTCTACTATAAAACTAAATGACCTTGTGGCCCAAACAATATATATATATATATATATATATATATATATATATATATATATATATATATATATATATATATATATATATATATATATATATATATATATATATATATATATATATATATATATATATATATATATATATATATATATATATATATATATATATATATATATATATATACAAATATGAGAAAGCGGAGTAATAGTCGTGAAGAACAATATTGTATAAACGTTAAGAGTTGATTCTGAATATCGTTGTCATCATTGATGAATTGAAGAATGACGTAATTATTTCTGCGTCGGTTTTTTGTTTTTGTGTATATCAGGTATTGAGATTATTTAATGAAAATTATCACATTCCACTAATATAGGTTCATGGTTGAAAATTTGCCGGTCCTACAGTTTTATAATATAGAATTAGTATAACTGAGATTGAATTCTCGCACATCACTTGGTGAAACATCATAAAGAATAAAGTATGAACTTTAAAATAAAAACACTTGGCTTATGTTTCACAATATAAAAAAAATATTTAGATACTGTATTTAGCAGTAATGTATAGCCGACATGTTTCGAGTTATGAACTCATTATCAAGACTGACTACAGGAGAGTATTGCATCGTAATTTATAAAACAGACAAAAGCAGAAGTTATACCTGAAAATCAATTTGTTCGTGTACAAGGGGTAATTGATTATTATGGGCGGAACTTATTTCGAGAATTTCGAGAAGGTCAAGGCGTTTACCCTTGTTACCTGAATGTAACAATTTGGTTTTGTTGAAATCCAGGAAGTGATTGAATTTTATACAATGTTCAGAGAAGCCAGTGGTATATTTGTTTTGTAAAATTGACTTTTTATGTTCTTCAATACGAATATTTATATTCCTTCCTGTCTGTCCAGTATAGAAAGCAGGACATTCGTCGCAAAATATTTTGTAAATACCACTGTTTTCTCCGATGTTAGATGTTTCTTTATTATTGACCAAGAATGACTTCAAGTTTCTTTTATTTGTACAAATTGTTTTAACGTTATTTTTCGATAGTCTGTTACAAATTTTGCTACTCAAATTCGGCACATAATTTATTGGGAAGTATTTTTGTTCTTCATTAATAGTTTGCGTGGGGTATATTGAATGCAACAGATACTTAATTCGTTTTTCCCAATGAGCTTGTCGATAAGACTTTCATTGTAACCGTTATTGATAGCTAATAATTTAATTGTATTAACTTCAGTTTGAAAATTTGTTTCCGATAATGGAATCGTGAACAACCTATGTATGAACGAATGAAAAGCACTGAGTTTTATTTTAATGTGTTGGTTACTGTCGCTGTGAATTAAAGTATCTGTGAAGGTTGGTTTTCTATAAATGTTGAAAGTAAGAGAATTCAAATTCCTAGCAATCTGAACGTCTGAGAAATTCAAGGTACCGTTTTTGTTTTCTACTTCTTTTGTCAATTGAATCGAGTTGTAGAAAGTATTTATATATTTAAGGAAATTATCTAACTGCCTATCTGTACCGGTCCAAATACAAAAAATATCATCTACATAACGCCTCCATAATAAAACGTTAGTAATTAAATTATTATAAGCATTGAAAATTTTTTCTTCTAAGTTATTCATGAAAATTTCACTCAACAAAGGCGATAACGGTGATCCATGGGCAATCCGTCTTCTTGTTTGTATATTATATTATTAAATTTGAAATAACTCTGTTTCAAACATAAGTTTAAGGCAGACATTGTTTCGTTGACTGCTTGAGTTGTTAAATTTGGGTTCATCTCTAGATATCGCTTAACAATATTTTTAACTTCTTGAGTTGGCGTGGAAGGAAATAAGTTGATAACGTCAAATGAAATTAATTCAGCATTTAAAGAAATTTTGATATTCTTAAGATGATTAACTAACTGAATAGAATTTTTAATGCTATACTCCGGATTGAATTGAATTAAGGTGGGTAATTTCTTATTCAAATACTGACATAATTCATACGCAGGAGCGTTAATATAAGATACTATTGGACGCATCGGGCAATCAATTTTATGTATTTTTGGTAAAGTATATAAAACCGGGGTGCGTGGGTTTACTTCGTTTTGGTATTTTTCAGTGGGATCTATTTTAAGTTTTGAGAATTTATCTGTATTAAATAGGATTTCAGATTTTTCAATGTAGGTATTTTTATCTATGATAGTTACAGTATTTCCTTTGTCCGCTTTGCATATAACCAGATTATTATCCTGAATTTTTGATCTCAACTGTTTTATTGTTTTTAATTCTAAGATTTATTTATATATAAAATTTAACAACTCAAGCAGTCAACGAAACAACGTCTGCCTTAAACTTATGTTTGAAACAGAGTTATTTCAAATTTAATAATATAATATACAAACAAGAAGGCCGATTGCCCATGGGATCACCGTTATCGCCTTTGTTGAGTGAAATTTTCATGAATAACTTAGAAGAAAAAATTTTCAATGCTGATAATAATTTAATTACTAACGTTTTATTATGGAGGCGTTATGTAGATGATATTTTTTGTATTTGGACCGGTACAGATAGGCAGTTAGATAATTTCCTTAAATATATAAATACTTTCTACAACTCGATTCAATTGACAAAGGAAGTAGAAAACGAAAACGGTACCTTGAATTTCTTAGACGTTCAGATTGCTAGGAATTTGAATTCTCTTACTTTCAACATTTACAGAAAACCAACCTTCACAGACACTTTAATTCACAGCGACAGTAACCAACACATTAAAATAAAACTCAGTGCTTTTCATTCGTTCATACATAGGTTGTTCACGATTCCATTATCGGAAACAAATTTTCAAACTGAAGTTAATACAATTAAATTATTAGCCATCAATAACGGTTACAGTGAAAGTCTTATCGACAAGCTCATTGGGAAAAAACGAATTAAGTATCTGTTGCATTCAATATACCCCACGCAAACTATTAATGAAGAACAAAAATACTTCCCAATAAATTATGTGCCGAATTTGAGTAGCAAAATTTGTAACAGACTATCGAAAAATAACGTTAAAACAATTTGTACAAATAAAAGAAACTTGAAGTCATTCTTGGTCAATAATAAAGAAAAATCTAACAGAAAACAGTGGTATTTACAAAATATTTTGCGACGAATGTCCTGCTTTCTATATTGGACAGACAGGAAGGAATATAAATATTCGTATTGAAGAACATAAAAAGTCAATTTTACAAAACAAAAATACCACTGGCTTCTCTGAACATTGTATAAAATTCAATCACTTCCTGCATTTCAACAAAACCAAATTGTTACATTCAGGTAACAAGGGTAAACGCCTTGACCTTCTCGAAATTCTCGAAATAAGTTCCGCCCATAATAGTCAATTACCCCTTGTAAACGAACAAATTGATTTTCAGGTATCACCTTTGATTTTGTCTGTTTTATAAATTACGATGCAATACTCTCCTGTAGTCAGTCTTGATAATGAGTTCATAACTCGAAACATGTCGACTTTACATTACTGCTAAATACAGTATCTAAATATTTTTTCATATTGTGAAACATAAGCTTAGTGTTTTTATTTTAAAGTTTATACTTTATTTTAGAATTAGTATGTTGTAATGTTGGCTCAGATCAACTAAAGTTTAATATAATGATGTCTTTTAACCAGCTCCTTCGTTTAGTTACTGTAAATTTGTGCACAGAGGTTGGTCACTCTGACGTCATATGACTGAACAAGATGTCTTCCATATGATGCCGTAGGTAAACACGTCTATTTTTAATAAGTCTTGTAGAAACGGCACTATTTTTAATATGGTTTTTTTCTGGATATCAGGGTCATGTGGCGTTGTGGTGATTAGCACCCCCGCTTTGAATTGTATGTCGAATTTTCTGTTTCTGAGAAATGTACAGCTTAAAATTTGTCATAGTATCGTAAGTACTATTCTAAGCACATGTGACATGTAACTTTTAATGTAATTTCAGTTTACTCCTGATGAAGTCCGCAAAGTTGGACGAAATATAGAGTTCTTAGTACAAAATTGACTGGTAATTGGAGAGCCCCATAGTCGGAATACCCTTAACGTTTAAACAATATATATATATATATATATATAATATATATATAAATATATATATATATATATATATATATATATATATATATATATATATATATATATATATATATATATATATACATGTATATATATATTTTTTTATATATATATATATATATATATTATATATAATATATATATATATATATATATATATATATATATATATATATATATATATATATATATATATATATATATATTTATTCGAATTGTTGTTGCCTATGAATTATTGTTAACTTTTTGATAAGAGTAATATATTTCTTTGAGAAATATACTTACTCATTGATTTTTAATTTGATTGTTATTCAAAATTTATGTTTTAAGTAGTTATACGAACATATATGACAAAACTGAAATAAAATTATTGAAAAATAGAAAAATATAATGATATTCTCTTTCTATTTGGAGGTTTTCGCCTTGGGCTTCTTTGTTTTCCAAGAATTCATTATGTGGGCGTGAATTATTTAGTAAATATTCAATTATTTAATTATTCTTGTAGGGAGTCTAGTGTAGTATAAAAAAATGTGACAATACACTAGGGGCTACTGGTGATTTTTTTTTCTGTCATAAAATCCTAGTTATCATTTTATTGATAAGAGAGCAGTGAACATGAGCAGAGTTAAAGAAGGGAATGCTGGTAAAATATAGAATTCGTTGATTAAGTAGAGCGTTAGTATGAGGGTGGTAAAATCTGCACGTAGGGCACTCAAATTTTGGTATATGTTAGAAAATGTGAGGAATCGACAGGGGGTTACTCTTGGGGTAATTTTTCGTTTAGTTTTGGACATAAATTGGTAGTTTCGTGAATTTTCATATTGAATGATTGACTTAGACGGATTCACGGTTCGAAATGCATAAGGTTGGTAATTTCTACCAACAAGATGAAAATGTTAAGATATAATAATTTAGTGGAAATTGAAATTAGAGGATCAATTACTTCGGTAAGATGTTTTTATTCATTTCATTGTATTATTTATCTAGAACGGGTAGTGTTGTTCTGCATATATATATATATATATATATATATATATATATATATATATATATATATATATATATATATATATATATATATATATATATATAAATATATATATATATATATATATATATATATATATATATATATATATATATATATATATATATATATATATATATATATATATATATAAATATATTTATTTATTTGAATTATTGTTGCCTGTGAACTATTGTTAACTTTATGATAAGAGTTACATATTTCTTTGAGAAATATACTAACTCATTGATTCTTAATTTGTTTGTTATACAAAAATATTTTGTCACGTCTAAAAAGTGAATAACCAGGCAACGATATAATATTAGAATTTACAGAGGCAGTAAGCCACGTAAGGCAGTTACACATATTACATCAAAATTATCAGAGACTAATCGAGAAAAGTCCATAAAGCTGGGTATTAATGATCTAACATTCATATTAGCAATTTCTAAAATTGATTCTTTTTTAGTCATTGAAATAAAATAATAAAGCAGATAGTAAATTGAGAACAAAGTAAAACAACAATAAGAAGAAACAAATCACTTACAATAATAGTCAATACTGTTCTTCAATCTTTGAGTATAAAATTTTAGAGTTGGATAATCACTATCGTACTATGCATGATTGACGTCATAGTTGAGATTAAATTTCTCAACTGATCTTACACAATTACAGCACTTTTTGTATTCCCTTGAGCAATCAGATGATATATGATTACCACCGCAATGAGAACAGCAGAGAACATTCCTACAATTAATCACTTTATGGTCATATGCACAACATGTTTTACATTTAGAAACATTCAGATCTTCATATACCGGACAACGCTCCCATCCCACAAACACTTTCTTGGTGTCCATAAATTTAGAAAAGGTTAAACCGGAACATTCAGCTAAAATTATACATTTACCAGAATTGGTTTTCATTACGTAGGTTATATTTAGGAAATCGTCTTCTGTAATGAAATCATTTTGTCTTTTCAAGCAGTCTTCAATTTCTTCTTTATTCAGTTCAGTGCCATTGGTGATGATTTTTATTCTAGGTTTTTTCATTTGAGGTAAGTTGACATCGTATTTCTTTCCAAGTTCTTTATTTTTTTGAGTTTCTTCAACGAGTTTTTTTGCGTCTTCTACAGTGTTGCATCTGATAATGAAATTTTCTTTAGTTGTAGTTTGGGTTGAATTTATTGCAACATTTAGTACCATTGGATCAATTAGTTTCTGAATATCTTTTTTTGTAATATCACAACTTTGAGCTTTTAAAGGCTTGACTATTACGGGCGAAAAATTTTTCTTAGTTTGAAGTAACAATTGTTTATGCTTTCCAGGTGTTATATTTGCGAAGCTCATAGCAGTTTGTTGATTCGATTTGAGATTATTGACTTGCTCTTCAAGCATTTTTATAATTACATCCTCATCACTTATAATTGTATCCTTGTCTTTTATTGTTTTGCTTAGTAAAGTTACGAAATCATATGCACGGCATTGAAGACAATGATATTTTAATACCCGTTTTTGTAGGGGCATACATTTAATTTCAGAGGACGAAAGCTCGGAGCACTCACCGTAAAAATAATTTCTGCACAGATCACACGGGAAAACAGGATTTTTTGCATCACGAAGGGTAGACTTAATTTCACACTTAATGCACTCTATTTTATCCATTAAACTAATTACTTACTTTGCTGCATAGGTACGCCACTGGAACATTATCGACTCTTATTACTAATTGCCTGTTTTTGTTTCAGAGCAGGTAGATGAATAAAACAAAAAATATCATTTGCAGAACAGAAATACGCAAATAATCCGACTACCATAAAGAACACAAACACCTGAAACAGTGGTATATTTTATCAGCTATTATCACATAGGTGTACGATAAATCAGTTTATTTTTTATATTCCTTCACTTCAGAAATAAACAAAACTAAATTCCCGAAAACGCACTAATTAGTGTCTAATTTTATAGGAGGGTCTATATTTCGGCGCACAATTCGCGACCGCACGTGTTACACATATTTTGATATCAATCTCAACATTTTTATGCCTATATTCCTCTCTCCAAACACTTCACTTTCAAGAGTTCAGACATGTACGTCCGAACCCGAAAACAGAAAACAGATATATATATATATATATATATATATATATATATATATATATATATATATATATATATATATATATATAATATATATATATATATATATATATATATATATATATATATATATATATATATGATATATATATATATATATATATATATATATATATAAATATATATATATATATATATATATATATATATATTCATATATATATATATATAAATATATATATATATATATATATTATATATATATATATATATATATATATATATATATATATATATATGCAGAACAAGACTCGTTGTAGATAAATAATAAAATGAAATGAAAAAAAACTACTTACCAAAATAATTGCTAATTTCACGTTCCACTGAGATATTATATCTCTACATTTTCACCTTGTTAGCAGAGTTTACCAATCTCATGCATTTCGAACCGTGAATCCGTCTAAGTCAATCATTCAATATGAAAATTCACGAAACTCGCTTTTTCTCCGAAACTACCAATTTTAGGCCAAAAATAAACGAAAAAATACCTCCAGAGTAACCCCCTCTCGATTCCTCACATTTTCTAATATATACCAAATTTTGAGTGCCCTACGTGCAGAATTCACCACCCCCATACTTACCCTCTATTTAATCAACGAATTCTATATTTCACTTGCATTCGTTTCTATAACTGCTAATGTTCACTGTACTCTTATCGAAAAAGTGATAACTAGGATTTTATGACAGAAAAAAAATCACCAGTAGCCCCCAGTGTATAGTCGCATTTTGTTATACTATATAAGACACCCTACAAGAATAATTAAATAATAAAATAATTATTGAATAATTCACATTCACATAAACAATTATTGGAAAACAAAGAAGCCCAAGGCGAAAACCTCCAAATAGAGAGAGGATATCATTATATTTTTCAATTTTTCAATTAATTTATTTCAGTTTTGTCATATATGTTCGTACAACTATTCAAAACATAAATTTTAAATAACAATCAAATTAAAAATCAATGAGTAAGTATAGTCCCCAAAGAAATATATAACTCTTATCAAAAAGTTAACAATAGTTCAAAGGCAGCAATAATTCAAATAAATATATATATATATATATATATATATATATATATATATATATATATATATATATATATATATATATATATATATATATATATATATATATATATATATATATATATATATATATATATATATATATATATATATATATATATATATATATATATATATATATATATATATATATATATATATATATATATATATATATATATATATATATATATATATATATATATATATATATGTTCAGAAAGATTTCCGCGGTCGGAAGTATTTGAAAAACTTGGTTCACGGAATGAACCGCGTAAAAGATTTGAAAAATCTCGACGTTTCGGCTCCTTTTGCGAAGCCATCTTCAGGAGAATTAGAAAGGAAATATTTCAGACTCGTGGCCTCAATCTGCCTACTCCACGAATCGAATTCCGGAGGAATCGGAAACAATACGATTGCGTGGTCTCAACCTGCCTACTCCACTAACCGTATTGCTTCCTGTCAACTCTGAAGTCTCAATCTGCCTACTCTTCAGAGTCAACTGACGGGCCGATCGTCGCGTAGCCGTATTTATAGGGGAGGGGGGTGGGTACTCACGCTCATCAGTGCGGGATGCACTCTGATTGGGCGTTACATGGCGGCCACTGAGAAGTGGTTTCCATGCTGATGGGAGTCTGTGACTGTCATCTCTGGTGTTCAAACAATTTGGACGTTTTTCTATTTCTACAGCTTCACGGATAATTCGGGATATGAAAGATCGGACGGGAGCAATAGTTCTTGTATTGGGGAAATCGATAATGTGGCCTGTTTGGGTGTGATGTTGGGAAAGGGCGTTGGCGATATCTGAGTGTCTTACCGAAAGTGAATGTTCCTTGGCACGGACCTGAATTCGTCGGTTCGTTTGTCCTATATAGGAACGAGGACAATTGGAACAGGGAATCTCATAAACACCGTGATTTTCGTTAGGAATTTTATCCTTGACGGATCTGACCAGATGGGAGAGTTTTTGTTGAGTAGTGAATATTGTTTTGATGTTTGTGTTTTTGAGAGATCTTGCGATCTTATCTGTTACTCCTTTGATGTAAGGAAGAAATAATTTAGGTGTAGATTCTTGTTCAGTGGGATTGGAAGGTGGTAGAGGTGGGGTGATATTTGTGTGTTTGCGTATGCTCTTGTCGATTTGATATGTGTTGTAACCGTTCCGTAATAATATATGTTTTAGAGTTTTGAGCTCTGATTCACGGTGTTCGTCGTCAGATAGTCGAATGGAACGGTAGATTAGGGGATTATTAACTACAGAGTTAAGTTGAGAAGGATGGTGGTGAGACTGGGCATTCAGATAACGGTTTGTATGAGTGGGTTTACGATAAACTGAATAGGAGAAGCCTTGGGATGGAAGTTTTTTGATCATGACATCGAGGAATGG
This sequence comes from Cynegetis impunctata, assembly GCA_030704885.1. NCBI lineage: Eukaryota > Metazoa > Arthropoda > Insecta > Coleoptera > Coccinellidae > Cynegetis > Cynegetis impunctata. The sequence continues at coordinate 31,002 of JARQZK010005308.1, read as the reverse complement.
CAGAGACCCATCGTTTTCCACTTCCATTGTGAATTGGATACTTGTATGTATGCCATTCAAATGATTCAAGAAGTGGAGCAACGAGTCTTCGCCATGGGGCCAGATCGCAAAGACATCGTCTACATAACGTAGCCAGCATGATGGTTTTAGGTCGAATGACGAGAGAGCTTGGGTTTCGAAATGTTCCATGAAAATGTTGGCTATGATGGGGGAGAGAGGGGATCCCATTGGGGCTCCCTTGATTTGTCTGAAGAAATTGCCTTGTAAGATGAAATAAGTGTTGGCCATGCAGTGTTTGATCAGGGATAGGTTGTCTGGGGATATTTGATGTTTCGTGTCTAGGATGGAAAGTGTTTCTTCAATGGGGATATTTGTGAATAGGGAGACAATATCAAAACTAACAAGGAGATCAGTTGGGGTAATATCAATACTTTGAAGGAGTTCTATGAAGTGAAAAGAGTTTTTGACGTATGACTGGGTTTGTTCGGCAAGGAGTTGAAGGGTTTTGGCGAGATATTTCGCAAGAGGACGTGTTGGACAATTGTAAGCGCTGACAATGGGTCGAAGTGGAATATTAGGCTTGTGAACTTTGGGTAGACCATAAATTCGAGGGGTTCTAGAAGATTTTTCTCTTGGGATTAGAGACTTTTTTATTTCAGGTGGGAGATTCGATTGGTTGATACGAGATCTTGTGGTTTTCTCCAGGTATGTTGTCTCAAAACTTTCCATCACCTTCACTCTTTCCACATCCATCCAATCCTATGGGATACTTTTGATCGCCTATCCAACTCCAAGGCACAACATCTTTCCGACCAAAAGACCTTAACCCAGAAAAATAAACTAGCTAAACTCATTAATTCCCAAAAACCACAAAAATCATCTTCATCTTATACCTCCTCCATTGTTCACAATTATTCTGATACTCCAATTTCCGAGATCGCAACAAAAGGACTCTCGAAAGGCTTCAACTATTCCATCACACCTAAATCCATCCCCATAGAAACTATCATCTCCCAAACAGAAGAAGCAATTTCCCATCTTCCAACAGATCAAGCGGAAACTGCCAGGCATGACATCGCCAAAATTCTTCGTACAAGTCGGCCACCCCGTCCCAACCTCACTTTTTCTGAGAGGCAATCTCTCAAAGAACTTTACAATGACCAAAATATAGTCGTCCTCCCAGCCGATAAAGGCAATGCCACTGTCATTCTTAACACTTCTTCTTACCTCGATAAAATGTCCAATCTTCTTGACACCCCCGACTATAAGCGTATCACTCATGACCCGACAACATACCTGGAGAAAACCACAAGATCTCGTATCAACCAATCGAATCTCCCACCTGAAATAAAAAAGTCTCTAATCCCAAGAGAAAAATCTTCTAGAACCCCTCGAATTTATGGTCTACCCAAAGTTCACAAGCCTAATATTCCACTTCGACCCATTGTCAGCGCTTACAATTGTCCAACACATCCTCTTGCGAAATATCTCGCCAAAACCCTTCAACCCCTTGCCGAACAAACCCAGTCATACGTCAAAAACTCTTTTCACTTCATAGAACTCCTTCAAAGTATTGATATTACCCCAACTGATCTCCTTGTTAGTTTTGATATTGTCTCCTTATTTACAAATATCCCCATTGAAGAAACACTTTCCATCCTAGACACGAAACATCAAATATCCCCAGACAACCTATCCCTGATCAAACACTGCATGGCCAATACTTATATCATCTTACAAGGCAATTTCTTCAGACAAATCAAGGGAGCCCTAATGGGATCCCCTCTCTCCCCCATCATAGCCAACATTTTCATGGAACATTTCGAAACCCAAGCTCTCTCGTCATTCGACCTTAAACCATCATGCTGGCTACGTTATGTAGACGATGTCTTTGCGATCTGGCCCCATGGCGAAGACTCGTTGCTCCACTTCTTGAATCATTTGAATGGCATACATCCAAGTATCCAATTCACAATGGAAGTGGAAAACGATGGGTCTCTGCCATTCCTCGATGTCATGATCAAAAAACTTCCATCCCAAGGCTTCTCCTATTCAGTTTATCGTAAACCCACTCATACAAACCGTTATCTGAATGCCCAGTCTCACCACCATCCTTCTCAACTTAACTCTGTAGTTAATAATCCCCTAATCTACCGTTCCATTCGACTATCTGACGACGAACACCGTGAATCAGAGCTCAAAACCCTAAAACATATATTATTACGGAACGGTTACAACACATATCAAATCGACAAGAGCATACGCAAACACACAAATATCACCCCACCTCTACCACCTTCCAATCCCACTGAACAAGAATCTACACCTAAATTATTTCTTCCTTACATCAAAGGAGTAACAGATAAGATCGCAAGATCTCTCAAAAACACAAACATCAAAACAATATTCACTACTCAACAAAAACTCTCCCATCTGGTCAGATCCGTCAAGGATAAAATTCCTAACGAAAATCACGGTGTTTATGAGATTCCCTGTTCCAATTGTCCTCGTTCCTATATAGGACAAACGAACCGACGAATTCAGGTCCGTGCCAAGGAACATTCACTTTCGGTAAGACACTCAGATATCGCCAACGCCCTTTCCCAACATCACACCCAAACAGGCTACATTATCGATTTCCCCAATACAAGAACTATTGCTCCCGTCCGATCTTTCAAATCCCGAATTATCCGTGAAGCTGTAGAAATAGAAAAACGTCCAAATTGTTTGAACACCAGAGATGACAGTCACAGACTCCCATCAGCATGGAAACCACTTCTCAGTGGCCTCCATGTAACGCCCAATCAGAGTGCATCCCGCACTGATGAGCGTGAGTACCCACCCCCTCCCCTATAAATACGGCTACGCGACGATCGGCCCGTCAGTTGACTCTGAAGAGTAGATTGAGACTTCAGACTTGACAGGAAGCAATACGGTTAGTGGAGTAGGCAGGTTGAGACCACGCAATCGTATTGTTTCCGATTCCTCCTAAATTCGATTCGTGGAGTAGGCAGATTGAGGCCACGAGTCTGAATTATTTCCTTTCTAATTCTCCTGAAGATGGCTTCGCAAAAGGAGCCGAAACGTCGAGATTTTTCAAATCTTTTACGCGGTTCATTCCGTGAACCAAGTTTTTCATATATATATATATATATATATATATATATATATATATATATATATATATATATATATATATATATATATATATATATATATATATATATATATATATATATATATATATATACATGTATATATATATATATATGCAGGACAACACTACCCGTTCTAGATAAATAATAAAATGAAATGAAACATCTTACCAAAATAATTGTTTCTCTAATTTCACGTTCGACCAAAATATTAAATCTTAACATTTTCATCTTCTTAGCAGAAATTACCAACCTCATGCATTTCGAACCGTGAATCCGTCCAAGTCAATCATTCAATATGAAAATTCACGAAACTGGTTTTTTCTCCGAAACTACCAATTTTAGGCCAAAAATAAACGAAAAAATATCCCCAGAGTAACCTCCTGTCGATTCCTCACATTTTCTAACATATTACAAACTTTGAGTGCCCTACGTGCAGAATTTACCACCCCCATACTAACCCTCTACTTAATCAACGAATTCTATATTTCACCAGCATTCGTTTCTATAACTCTAATAATGTTCACTGTACTCTTATCGAGAAAATGCTAACTAGGATTTTATGACAGAAAAAAAATCACTAGTAGCCCCCAGTGTATTGTCGTATTTTTTTATACTATATTAGACACCCTACAAGAATAATTAAATAATAAAATAATTATTGAATAATTCACATCCACATAATCAATTTTTGGAAAACAAAGAAGCCCAGGCGAAAACCTCCAAATAGAGAGAGGATATCATTATATTTTTCTATTTTTCAATTAATTTATTTCAGTTTTGTCATATATGTTCGTCCAACTATTTACAACATAAATTTAAAATAACAATCAAATTAAAAATCAATGAGTAAGTATAGTCCTCAAAGAAATATATAACTCTCATCAAAAAGTTAACAATAGTTCACAGGCAACAACAATTCAAATATATATATATATATATATATATATATATATATATATATATATATATATATATATATATATATATATATATATATATATATATATATATATATATATATATATATATATATATATATATATATATATATATATATATATATATATATATATATATATATATATATATATATATATATATATATATATATATATATATATATATATATATATATATATATATATATATATATATATATATATATATATATATGCCGTATAACACTACCCGTTCTAAATAAATAATAAAATGAAATGGAAAAAACATCTTACCAAAGTAATTGTTTCTCTAATTTCACGTTCCACTGAAATATTACAGCTAAATATTTTCATCTTGTTAACAGAAATTACCAACCTCATGCATTTCGAACTGTGAATCCGTCTAGGTCAATCATTCACAATGAAAATTCACGAAACTTGCTTTTTCTCCGAAACTACCAACTTTAGGACACAAATAAACGAAAAAATACCCCCAGAGTAACCCCCTGTCGATTCCTCACATTTCCTAACATATACCAAAATTTGAGTGCCCTACGGTCAGAATTTACCACCCTCATACTAACCCTCTACCTAATCAACGAATTCTATATTTCACCAGCATTCCTTTCTATAACTCTGCTCATGTTCAATGTACTCTTATCGAGAAAATGATAACTATGATTTTATGACAGAAAAAAAAATCACTAGTGTATTGTCACATTTTTTTATACTATATTAGACACCGTACAAGAATAATTAAATAATGAAATAATTACTGAATAATTCACATCCACATAATCAATTCTTGGAAAAAAAAGAAGCCCAACGCAAAAACCTTCAAACAGAGAGATAATATGATTATATTTTTCAATATTTTTGTTTCAGTTTTGTCATATATGTTCGTATATCTATTTAATACATAAATTTTAAATAACAATCAAATTAAAAATCAATGAGTGAATATATTTCTCAAAGAAATATATAACTCTTATCAAAAGGTTGACAATAGTTCACAGGCAACAACGATTCAAATATATATATATATATATATATATATATATATATATATATATATATATATATATATATATATATATATATATATATATAATTATATTATATATATATATATATATATATATATATATATATATATATATATATATATATATATATATATATATATATATATATATATATATATATATATATATATATATATATATATATATATATGTATATATATATATATATCTCGAACCGTGAATCCGTCTGAGTCAATCATTCAATATGAAAATTCACGAAACTCGATTTTTCTCCGAAACTACCCATTTTAGGCCAAAACTAAACGAAAAAATACCCTCAGAGTAACCCCCTGTCGATTCCACACATTTTCTAACATATACCAAAATTTGAGTGCCCTACGTGCAGAATTTAACACCCTCTCACTAACCCTCTACTTAATCAGCGAATTCAATATTTCACCAGCATTCGATTCTATGACTCTGCTCATGTTCACTGTACTCTAATCGAGAATATGATAACTAGGATTTTATGACAGAAAAAAAAATCACCAGTAGCCCCCAGTGTATTGTCACATTTTTTTATACTACATTAGACACCCTACAAATAATTAAATAACAAAATAATAATTGAATAATTCACATCCACATAATGAATTCTTGGAAAACAAAGAAGCCCAAGGCGAAAACCTCCAAATAGAGAGAGAATATCATTATATTCTTCTATTTTTCAATAATGTTATTTCAGTTTTGTCATATATGTTCGTATAACTATTTAAAACATAATTTTTAAATAACAATCAGATTAAAAATGAACGAGCAAGTGTATTTCTCAAAGAAATATATAACTCTTATCAAAAAGTTAACAATAGTTCACAGGCAACAATAATTCAAATATACATATATATATATATATATATATATATATATATATATATATATATATATATATATATATATATATAAATATATTACTCTTTATATATATATATATTATATATATATATATATATATATATATATATATATATATATATATATATATATATATATATATATATATATATATATAATATATCTATATATATATATAGCTATATATATATAATATATATATATATATATATATATATATATATATATATATGCAGAACAATACTACCCGTTCTAGATAAATAATAAAATGAAATAAAAAAAAAAACATCTTAACAAAGTAATTGTTTCTCTAATTTCACGTTCCACTGAATTATTATATCTTAATATTTTCATCTTGTTAGCAGAAATTACCAACCTCGTGCATTTCGAACCGTGAATCCGTCAAGGTCAGTCATTCACAATGAAAATTCACGAAACTCGCTTTTTCTCCGCAACTACCAATTTTAGGCCAAAAATAAACGGAAAAATACCCCCAGAGTAACCTCCTGTCGATTCCTCACATTTTCTTACATATAACAAAATTTAAGTGCCCTACGTGCAGAATTTACCACCCTCATACTAACCCTCTACCTAATCAAGGAATTCTATATTTCACCAGCCTTCGTTTCTATAACTCTGCTCATGTTCACTCTACACAACATTTTCATCTTGTTAGCAGAAATTACAAACCTCCTGCATTTCGAACCATGAATGCGTCAAGTCAATCGTTCAATATGAATATTCACGATACTGGCTTTTACTCCGAAACTACCAATTTTAGGCCAAAAATAAACGAAAAAATACCCCCAGAGTAACTCGCTGTCGATTCCTCACATTTTCTAACATATACCAAAATTTGAGTGCCCTACGTGAAGAATTTACCACCCTCATACTAGCCCTTTACTTTATCAACGAATTCTATATTTCACCAGCATTCGTTTCTAGAACTCTGCTAATGTTCACAGTACTCTTATCGAGAACATGATAACTAGGATTTTATGACAGAAAAAAGAAATCACCAGGAGCCCCCTATGTGTTGTCACCTTTTTTCATACTATATTAGACACCCTACAAGAATAATTAAATAATTGATTAATTATTGAATAATTCACATCCAGATAATGAATTCTTGGAAAACAAAGGAGCCCAAGGCGAAAACCTCCAAATAGAGAGAGAATATCATTATATTTTTCTATTTTTCAATTAATTTATTTCAGTTTTGTCATATATGTTCGTACAACTATTTAAAACATAAATTTTAAATAACAATCGAATTAAAAATTAATGAGTAAGTATATTTCTCAAAGAAATATATAACTCTTATCAAAAAGTGAACAATAGTTCACATGCAGCAACAATTCGAATGAATATATATATATATTTATATATATATATATATATATATATATATATATATATATATATATATATACAGGGTGGCGCATCCTATACGCGTCGGTCTCTGTAGGGAAAACAACTTGAAATTTGAATTTTTTTTTTTAATAGGGATATACAGGGCCATTAACACTACAAACTAAAAATTATTTGGATTATACAGGGTGGCCCAAAAATAGGAATTTATATCAAAGTTATGCTTTTTTAAAGGGAACACCCTATATTTGATGGCGTCTTTTGATTCCCCGGAAAAAATACAGTGAAGTTTCAGTAATGTTCCCTATACCTATCTCTTTTCGTTTTTGAAATATTTAAAGGAATCTCAATTTATGAGCTTGTGCAACATAACCTAGTATGTCGCGGTTATTTAAAACACATCAACAGCCACCTGCGATATGCGTAGCCAAGATATCAGACTATCGAATAAAATGCAAATTTTTGCATTACATCATACAGGGTGTTCATTTAGTCTGATTGAATTCTACTTACATATGGAGTTGAATAATATTCTTATTTTAAATGGCACACCCTGTATTTAATAACTTCAACTGATAGACATTTGAATTATCTTTCATTCCATATGAGAGTTCCCTATACCTAAATTGGATGGATCTTTAGTAAAAAGCTGTTTTTTATTTTTAACATACGGATTTCATCATATTCTTTTCTAATCATAGTAACCATAGAGCAAATATCACTCAAAATATGGTATTGAACAAAATAAACATTCTTATCACTTTCCAATGTTTAAACAGTTCCAATGTAAACCAAAACTATAATTTTTTTTAATAAAAAATAAACATTTAATGACAAAAACATTTGAATTTTTTGAAAAACTACACACAAATGGAAAAGAGTAAGAAAACAAATTGGAAACAAAAATGAATCATGAAAAATGTTCAAAGTGACGCCCATCTTTGTTCTAAACACAACTGAACTCGTTTTTCAAAGGATCGTTTCACTTTGAGAAGAATTCGCCAGTTTACTGTCCGAAAAGCAGCTCTTATTCTAGCTTTCATATCTTCCAGAGTAGTTGGTGGGGTGTTATAACAAACTATACTTTGTTTGTGTCCCCATAAAAAAAAATCCAACGACGTCTAGTCTGGAGATCTTGGAGGCCAATTATGTGGACCACCTCTTCCGATCCATTTATTAAGAAAACGCCGGTTTAAGTATCGCCGTACTCGAAGTTGAAAATGTACGGGGGCTCCATCCAACTGCATCCACATTTTCTGCCTAGTATTTAGAGGTACATTATCAAGGAGCCCAGATAATTTTCTCCGCAAAAATCTTAGAAATTTTCTGCCATTGAGACGACCGGTAAAAAAATAAGGACCAATAACATGTAAACCTATTATTCCTCCCCACACATTCAAGGACCACCTCTGCTGATGATCGAGAGTACGAAAGACGTGAGGATTTTCATCACTATAATAATGAAAGTAATGGCGATTAACGAGTCCATTATTATGAAACGTGCACTCGTCCGAAAACAGAACATTATCAAAAAAATTCGCATCTGATTCTACTTTATCCATAACCCATAAACAAAAATCGATTCTTTGTTGAAAGTCCCTTTGATACAGTTCTTGGTGCAGCTGTATCTTATAAGGATGAAATTTATGTTTTTTTATTATTCGTCCAATACTTCTCCTACTTATTCCAGTTTCTCTACTAATAGCCCGATGGCTTGTGTGTGGGTTCTCTATCAGTGAGCCAATAACCCAAAATTCATTATCATGATCTCCTACAATAGGTTGAGGCTGAATAATTTTTTCATAATCTACGTTTCCGCTACCTCTAAACTGTTTTTGTAATCTTTCAAAAGCACGTCTGTCAGGTTTCTCTCGATCTGGCTATTTTTGGCCGTAAACTCTAGAAGCCAATAAACAATTTTCATGACACTCACCAAGAACAAGCACCATATAAATTCTTTCTGCTTTAAAATAAGTTTTCATGTTTTAAATTCGATTTTTCGTACGCTTGATATATAACTTACTAAATAGAAATGTCAAACTCGCATTCCACATTTAAATTCAATGGTCACTTTGACGGGAAAGAGTATTTACAAAAATTAGTTATGTTAAACATAAAAACAGATATTTACTAAAAACCATTGAATTTAGGTATAGGGAGATCTTATATGGAATGAAAGATAATTTAAATGTCTATCGTTTAAACTTCTTAAATACAGGGTGTGCCATTTAAAATAAGAATATTATTCAACTCCATATGTAAGTAGAATTCAATCAGAGTAAATGAACACCCTGTATGATGTCATGCAAAAATTTGCATTTTATTCGATAGTCTGATATCTTGGCTACGCATATCGCAGGTGACTGTTGATGTGTTTTAAATAACCGCGACATACTAGGTTATGTTGCTCAAGCTCATAAATTGAGATTCCTTTAAATATTTCAAAAACTAAAAGAGATAGGTATAGGGAACATTACTCAAACTTCACTTTATTTTTTCCGGGGAATCAAAAGACGCCATCAAATATAGGGTGTTCCCTTTAAAAAAACATAACTTTGATATAAATTCCTATTTTTGGGCCACCCTGTATAATCCAAATTATTTTTAATTTGTAGTGTTAATGGCCCTGTATATCCCTATTAAGAAAAAAAATTCAAATATTAAGTTGTTTTCCCTACAGAGACCGACGCGTATAGGATGCGCCACCCTGTATATATAGATATATATAGATATATACATGTATATATATATATATATATATATATATATATATATATATATATATATATATATATATATATATATATATATATAAATACATATATATATATATATATATATATATATATATATATATATATATATATATATATATATATATATATATATATATATATACAAAACAAAAGCAAAATTATCAGTCTAGCCCGCATATGTCGAAGCAGCCGTTCACACGTGTTTCGGACTCATTGGTCCTAATCAGAACGGCGTAGCCAAGTATGCGATGGAAAACCTGGAAATGAAACAGCAACAACAAGCAGAATCCTTTGCTTCGGAAGACAATCACACATTTGTGGTACATTGTTCGATCTCTCCGGTTTGGGAGATTGGTCTAACTATGGCCACAGAGGGGATTAATGCCATCCGCGAGATCCTGGACCGTGGAAATAAACTACAAAGAGGAGATTTATCGCTGGGAAATATTATATAAAACAAAAGCAAAATTATCGGTCTAGCCCGCATATGTCAAAGCGGTCGTTTACACGTAATTCAGACTCATTGGTCCTCATCAGAACGGCGTAGCCAAGTATGCGATGGAAAACCTGGAAATTAAACAGCAACAACGAGCAGAATCCTTTGCTTCGGAAGACAATCACACATTTGTGGTACATTGTTCGATCTCTCCGGTTTGGGAGATTGGTCTAACTATGACCACGGAGGCGATTAATGCCATCCGCGAGATCCTGGACTGTGGAAATAAACTACAAAGAGGAGATTTATCGCGGGGAAATATTATATAAAACAAAAGCAAAATTATCGGTCTAGCCCGCATATGTCGAAGCAGCCGTTTACACGTGTTTCGGACTCATTGGTCCTCATCAGATGCGGGCTAGACCGATAATTTTGCTTTTGTTTTATATAATATCTCCCCACGATAAATCTCCTCTCTGTAGTTTATTTTCACGGTCCAGGATCTCGCGGATGGCATTAATCGCCTCCGTGGTCATAGTTAGACCAATCTCCCAAACAGGAGAGATCGAACAATGTACCACAAATGTGTGATTGTTTTCCGAAGCAAAGGATTCTGCTTGTTGTTGCTGTTTCATTTCCAGGTTTTCCATTGCATACTTGGCTTCGCCGTTCTGATGAGGACCAATGAGTCCGAAACACGTGTAAACGGCTGCTTCGACATATGCGGGCTAGACCGATAATTTTGCTTTTGTTTTATATAATATTTCCCCGCGATAAATCTCCTATTTGATATATATATATATATATATATATATATATATATATATATATATATATATATATATATATATATATATATATATATATATATATATATATATATATATATATATATATATATATATATATATATATATATACAGAACAACACTACCTGTTCTAGATAAATAATAAAATGAAATGAAAAGAAATATCTTACCAAAGTAATTGTTTTTCTAATTTCAGGTTCCACTAAAATATTATATCTTAACATTTTCATCTTGTTAGCAGAAATTACCAACCTCATGCATTTCGAACCGTGAATCCGTCAAGTCAATGGTTCAATATGAATATTCACGATACTGGCTTTTACTCCGAAACTACCAATTTTAGGCCAAAAATAAACGAAAAAATACCCCCAGAGTAACCCCATGTCGATTCCTCACATTTTCTAACATATACCAAATTTTGAGTGCCCTACGTGCAGAATTTATCACCCCCATACTAACCCTCTACTTAATCAACGATTTCTATATTTCACCAGCATTCGTTTCTATAACTCTGCTAATGTTCACTGTACTCTTATCGAGAAAATGATAACTAGGATTTTATGACAGAAAAAAAATCACCAGTAGCCCCCAGTGTATTGTCGCATTTTTTTATACTATATTAGACACTCTACAAGAATAATTAAATAATGAGATAATTATTGAATAATTCACATCCACATAATCAATTTTTGGAAAACAAAGAAGCCCAAGGCGAAAACCTCCAAATAGAGAGAGAATATCATTATATTTTTCTATTTTTCAATTAATTTATTTCAGTTTTGTCATATATGTTCGTACAACTATTTAAAACATTAATTTCAAATAACAATCAAATTAAAAATCAATGAGTAAGTATAGTACTCAAAGAAATATATAACTCTTATCAAAAAGTTAACAATAGTTCACAGGCAACAACAATTCAAATATATATATATATATATATATATATATATATATATATATATATAAATATATATATATATATATATATATATATATATATATATATATATATATATATATATGAAGAACAACACTACACGTTGTAGATTTGTAGATAAATAATAAAATGAAATGAAAAAAAACATCTTACCAAAGTAATTGTTTCTCTAATTTCACGTTCCACTGAAATATTATATCTTAACATTTTCATCTTGTTAGCAGAAATTACCAACCTAATGCATTTCGAACTGTGTATTCGTCTAAGTCAATCATTCAATATAAAAATTCACGATACTGGCTTTTTCTCCGAAACTACCAATTTTAGGCCAAAAATAAACGAAAAAATTTCCCCAGAGTAAACCCCTGTCGATTTCTCACATTTTCTAACATATACCAAATTTTGAGTGCCCTACGTTTAGAATTTACCACCATCATACTAACCCTCTACTTAATCAACGAATTCTATATTTCACCAGCATTCGTTTCTATAACTCTGCTAATGTTCACTGTACTCTTATCGAGAAAATGATAACTAGGATTTTATGACAGAAAAAAAATCACCAGTAGCCCCCAGTGTATCGTCGCTTTTTTATACTATATTAGACACCCTACAAGAATAATTAAAGAATTAAAGAATTATTGAATAATTCGCATCCACATAGTCAATTTTTGGAAAACAAAGAAGCCCAAGGCGAAAACCTCCAAATAGAGAGAGGATATAATTATATTTTTCTATTTTTCAATTAATTTATTTCAGTTTTGTCATATATGTTCGTACAACTATTTACAACATAAATTTCAAATAACAATCAAATAAAAAATCAATGAGTAAGTATAGTCTTCAAAGAAATATATAACTCTTATCAAAAAGTTAACAATAGTTCACAGGCAACAACAATTAAAATATATATATATATATATATATATATATATATATATATATATATATATATATATATATATATATATATATATATATATATATATATTTATATATATTAATATATATATTTATCTATATATATATATATAATATATATATATATATATACTATATATATATATAATATATATATATATATATATATATATATATATATGTATATATATATTTAAATATATATAAATATATATATATATATATATATGCAGAACAACACTACACATTGTAGATAAATGATGAAATGAAATGAAATGAAAAAAAACATCTTACCAAAGTAATTGTTTCTCTAATTTTACGTTCCACTGAAATATTATATCTTAACATTTTCATCTTGTTAGCAGGAATTACCAACCTCATGCATTTCGAACCGTGAATTCGTCTAAGTCAATCGTTCAATATAAAAATTCACGATACTGGCTTTTTCTCCGAAACTACCAATTTTAGGCCAAAAATAAACGAAAAAATACCCCCAGAGTAATCCCCTGTCGATTCCTCACATTTTCTAACATATACCAAAATTTGAGTACCCTACGTGCAGAATTTACCACCCTCATACTAACCCTCTACTTAATCAACGAATTCTATATTTCACCAGCATTCGTTTCTATAACTCTTCTAATGTTCACTGTACTCTTATCGAGAAAATGATAACTAGGATTTTATGACAGAAAAAAAATCACCAGTAGCCCTCAGTGTATTGTCGCATTTTTTTATACTATATTAGACACACTACAAAAATAATTAAATAATAAAATAATTATTGAATAATTCACATCCGCATAATCAATTTTTGGAAAACAAAGGAGCCCAAGGCAAAAACCTCCAAATAGAGAGAGGATATCATTATATTTTTCTATTTTTCAATTAAATTATTTCAGTTTTGTCATATATGTTCGTATAACTATTTGAAACTTAAATTTTAAATAACAATCAAATTAGAAATCAATGAGTAAGTATATTCTTCAAAGAAATATATAACTCTTATCAAAAAGTTAACAATAGTTCTCAGGCAACAACAATTCAAATAAATATATACATATATATATATATATATATATATATATATATATATATATATATATATATATATATATATATATATATATATATATATATATATTGTATATTGTATATTATATATATATAGCGAATTACGCTGACGATTGCCCACGACCCGGCAGTCGGTCACCATTTTGTCGTTTGCGATTTCCGTGTCATTTCGTTCTCGATTGTTGTTAGTGAAGTTAGTCAAGGGGTCAACAAACTACGTGAGTAAATCTTTCAATTTTCATTTTAATTAAAAGTGTGGAAATGTATCAACCTTCTGATTCCATTTGTATGGTATCTCTTTCCATAAATTTCACTTATTTAGTTGTAAAACATCGTTATAGGATGTGTATTACGAAGCCTCCACATGGAGTAGCGTCCCTTGCATTTGATAGTAAATTAACTTCCATTTTATAGTATTGTGGTGAGAAATATCATTCCTAAATTCATGGGTAAAACTATCCATACCCTTTTCCTCATCTAATTTTCGCGATGTCCATGGTAACTAATGATATTGAAGGATTTAATAATTTCATGCCTGTGCCGCCATCCTTGGCCATATTACGAACCGAGTAATATATGTTCGATAGAGTATTCTTCCACCTCGTGATTTTGAGTACAATACTTGTAACTAGTATTTAGTGTAAAACCTCAGAAAATTGTACGCGTTCATGATAATGGCTAAGGTGGTTGGCAACCCAAGATACTTCTACCTGTACTTATGACGAATGTTTAACAGGGACCCCTTTTCCTTTTCGGCGGAACTTTAGTTGGAGACTGTACGTCGAGACTTGACGTTGGTACCTTTACGTTGATAGCCTACCTTCCAAGCTTTACGTGCTAACTTGACGGCGAGACTGTACGTCCAGGCTGCAAGTTCAAAAAGGCCGAAGATACCAAGCTAGGATAGAGCTGCACGTAACCCAAAGTTAACAAGCAAGAGGAGAGCTGAACCGTCACCCAAGACACCGAGCCATCCAATAATTTGGCCAGACTTGAGGGACCCACCTCCGACCGCTGCCGTTTATTTAGATAAGTGCATATTTTTGGTTGTAATTTAGGGTAAATACATTCTTTTGTTTAACGTAGAGTTTTATTGAGAGTGTAGGAGTACTGAGAAGTTATCATGGCGCCCTAGAGATATCTTTTTTCACTATTGGTTTAAGTAGTTGATTTCGGAAGTTTAGAACCCCCATTTAGAGCTAGCTGGCTACATATTGTGACAAGTTTCCATTTAAAATCCTTCATAGAATTTTTATAGGAGTTGAAACGTTACACTTTGGCGTCCAACGTTTAGGGCCCCAAAATCAAGACTACAAATAGTGTGATACTTTTCAGTGCTTTGACTCTCAATAGGCTTGAAGTTGTTAGCTTAAAATCCTAAGGTGAGAAAGGAATAGTAATCATTAACGCTTTTACGTGGATGTTGTTCATTCAAGTTGTTTTCTTTCTGTAAATTCCTGATTCTTTAGACTCAGATTCTATTAGTAGTTTGAAACATTATCATTTAATTTACAGTTCAATCACATAGTTATATTAGTAAACATTTTCTTTCAATTAGTTTTGATACACATTAGTCTGCTTATTTGCCATCATTAAGTCACATTTTCTCACCGTTATTTTTGGTCATCTTAATTTTATTGCCTTTGTGAAATTATTAAATCTGTATACAATTCGTTAGTTCGCCTAGATACGTTTAGCTACGTACGTTTAATTACTATTAACCTTTTGGATATTTTCTCACATTTAAGACTTTCAGTCATCAAAAATTTATTAAGTTCGTTATTATATTTTTAATTTTTTTAACAGTTATTGATTACTACTAGGGAAAACAGTGATTTTTCTCGCCATTATTGTGGATACATTTAGTTACTTATTTTTGCTACTATTGAGTCATTGATACCTTTTCACATTTAAGACATTCCGTTACGAATTTACTATATTGTTATTACGCCTTATATTTTTTGAAACAGTTTAGTAGATTACTATTGGTGACTTCTGTGATACTTCATTGCTATTATTATAGAAACATTAATACCTCTATTAATGTTTATCTAACTCATTTGGCTCACGTTATATAATCTGTTCATTTCTTCGCTCAGTTATTAATTCAGTAAATTTTGTTGCATGGTTTGGTTACTTTGTCGGGTCGTTATTTCGTTTCGTTAGATTTAGAGGTTCTGAGATTTCAACCCTTAGTTTAACCCTTTCAATTACATTGAATTGAAGTCATTCTATCAATTTAATTTTTTTGTATTCTCGCATGAAAATTTAAATTTTAAATTCACTTTTTCGATACTTAGGCCAATTCCTAAACCATGCAGTTTCGCGTTGTTAATTTGAAAATAATAGTTAAATGTTGCTGTTATAAAATTAACTTTTCAAAATTTTCTATTCTTTGTTATTGGTTATATTTTCGGTTAGTGAGATTTATTTATTTATTTTGAGTTAGTGAGATTAAGAGTAACGTTGCGAGTAAATTAAATTCCCTGTTTATTTACGTTATCTTAAGAAAAAATTTTGGAAGAAGTAGTTTCGAACTTATATTGTGATAGTTTCTTAAAGTTACCTTGTGTATAGAATTCTCAGTGCCTCGATTGAAGTAAAGATTTTTTTCGTTTCGGTTTTGTGGTGGAGTCGGATATTTCCGTGTTGTCGTCGTTGTCGAATTTGTTTTGGAGACCTTTTGAGAATCCTGCGTAAATCAATGTTCTGTTTGGTTTTAAAATTACCGTTTGCAGAAATTTCCTGGGAAATGCCTTGTTTCTAAATTCTTTCCAAATTTAAATTTTTCGTAATTTTCCGCTCTAACAGTTGGTTCCCATATTGGTTCAGTCCTGTGTTGCTGCTTATTAGTTTCGATCTCGGAAAGGTCCGTTGTTTGGGAAAAAAACTTTTTTTGTCGATTATCGCTAGGGAATTTGTTCTAGCGAGTGTGGTGCAATGTTGTACTCCTGGAATTACGCATTGTTGGGGTATATTGGCCGCAGGCGTATTTGTCGAGACAATTTTGCGGTGTCAGGAATTGGGCGCTGGTCCGTAATCTGGGAGTAGAATAGGAGAGATGCTGCAAGGATTGTAGTTACCGTTTCGCTAGGCTGATATGCTGCCATATTTTTTTGTTTTAGGGGTACATGAGATTGCACTAGTTTCGGCACAAAATATTAATTTGGATTCCCGTTTGGAAGAGTTTTCCGATTATGATACCGAGGGTTGTTGGAGCTGATTTATTCCCGAATTTGGATTAAAATTGTACGTTTTGAGTGACATCGCTTCAATGTTGTGCCGTTGTTAAGGTTCTCTACCCGCCATGGATATATGGGATGACGTAGTCGTAAGATTTTTTTTGATTGAATTTTTTGCTTTTCCCGCTCCTCTACGTTTCGCACTTCTTGGACAGGGGGTGTAACGGTTTTTTGAACCGTTCGATTTGGTATTGGAGTTTCACTATAAAACGCTCGATTAGTGAAGTTCCGAATTACGCTGACGATTGCGCACGACCCGGCAGTCGGTCACCATTTTGTCGTTTGCGATTTCCGTGTCATTTCGTTCTCGATTGTTGTTAGTGAAGTTAGTCAAGGGGTCAACAAACTACGTGAGTAAATCTTTCAATTTTCATTTTAATTAAAAGTGTGGAAATGTATCAACCTTCTGATTCCATTTGTATGGTATCTTTTTCCATAAATTTCACTTATTTAGTTGTAAAACATCGTTATAGGATGTGTATTACGAAGCCTCCAAATGGAGTAGCGTCCCTTGCATTTGATAGTAAATTAACTTCCATTTTAAAGTATTGTGGTGAGAAATATCATTCCTAAATTCATGGGTAAAACTATCCATACCCTTTTCCTCATCTAATTGTCGCGATGTCCATGGTAACTAATGATATTGAAGGATTTAATAATTTCATGCCTGTGCCGCCCTCCTTGGCCATATTACGAACCGAGTAATGTATGTTCGATAGAGTTTTCTTCCACCTCGTGATTTTGAGTACAATACTTGTAACTAGTATTTAGTGTAAAACCTCAGAAAATTGTACGCGTTCGTGATAATGGCTAAGGTGGTTGGCAACCCAAGATACTTCTACCTGTACTTATGACGAATGTTTAACAGGGACCCCTTTTCCTTTTCGGCGGAACTTTAGTTGGAGACTGTACGTCGAGACTTGACGTTGGTACCTTTACGTTGATAGCCTACCTTCCAAGCTTTACGTGATAACTTGACGGCGAGACTGTACGTCCAGGCTGCAAGTTCAAAAAGGCCGAAGATACCAAGCCAGGAGAGAGCTGCACGTAACCCAAAGTTAACAAGCAAGAGGAGAGCTGAACCGCCACCCAAGACACCGAGCCATCCAATAATTTGGCCAGACTTGAGGGAGCCACCTCCGACCGCTGCCGTTTATTTAGATAAGTGCATATTTTTTGGTTGTAATTTAGGGTAAATACATTCTTTTGTTTAACGTAGAGTTTTATTGAGAGTGTAGGAGTACTGAGAAGTTATCATGGCGCCCTAGAGACATCTTTTTTCACTATTGGTTTAAGTGGTTGATTTCGGAAGTTTAGAACCCCCATTTAGAGCTAGCTGGCTACATATTGTGACAAATTTCCATTTGAAATCCTTCATAGAATTTTTATAGGGGTTAAAACGTTACAATATATATATATATATATATATATATATATATATTTCCCAATATATATATATATATATATATATATATATATATATATATATATATATATATATATATATATATATATATATATTTAAATATATTTAAAATATATATATAATATATATGATATATATATATATATATATATATATATATATATATATATATATATATGTATATATATGTATATATATATTTTGCTATGATTTATTTATTTGCAATATTAAAATTGAAATATATGGTACAATATTAAATGATATTGATCAAGGAAAGGAAAACTTCAATGAATTTAAAATAGATTAGTAAATGATAGATGTTTAAAAGATATATGTATATCTAATCAATGATAGAACTTGAACATATGAGAAGGAAGAAGTATGTAAATGGTTAATTAATGTAATAATATTATTGAAATTTTAATTAATGTGAATTTAAATATGTGAAATTGATTTACAAGAAGACTTATGTGAATGTTTTGATTATAAATGTTCATAATCAACTTTTAGAATCAAGAATATATGAAAAATCCTTGTAGAATGCCAGAAACTTAAAATGTCATTAATCGTTGGAAATAAATATTAAGTAATGTAATAGAAATTCATGAAATATCAAATAGATAGGAGAATACAAGTAATAGAATCTTTGTAAAGAGTAAATAGAAGAAATTAATTCAAGTTAACAGACTTAATTTATGTAGAATACATATAATTATGAAAATTTTAGGTATCGTAGAATCAACTAAATTTGAATATCAGATAATAAGTTAATTTCAAGTCATTGAAGATAGTTAATCATATATAGAAATATTAGAGGAAATGATATAACTGTTTTATATATAAAATTATTGTAGAATAATGTAATAAAGAAGAATTTCAAGTTAGAATCAAAAACTATATATATCGAAATGTCAAATTTTTCAAGAATAAATAATAACTGAATTAATGGACACAATATTGAAAATTTTAGTACAAAATGATCAGAATATTTTGTAGATGAGATTATCTAAATGATTTCAGTTCAAAATATATGTTTTATTTACAAATTTGTTGAAAAACTAATCAAATGTCATTTAATTATTCAAAATAATCAAGTTAAAGTACTGAGTTTGAAAAATTATAAATTATCATAAAGAAGCTGTTATTATTCAAATAATCAATTTCCAAAATTATTGTATATTTAATTAAATATAATGATAGTTAAATATGTACAGTACCTGTTAGTATAATATTTAAAATATGAGTAAAATCATAAAAAGGATATTAAGAATATTCTAGAATATCAAGACCAGGCAAGTTGATTTTGAAAAATAAAAAGTCATATGAGGATGTGGATTCCATTTCCGCAGCAGTTGATTATATCCATTCAAGAGATAAACATCGTCTCTGTGTACAGCTGATTTTCATTTGTTATTGAATCTCCATATTATCTTCGTGGAATATAAAAGTGAACTGAAATTATAATTATAAATTAATAGATAAAAGTACAAGTTGAAACAGTTAAATTACCTGAAGTGAGTTCCAATTATTGGTGAAATATATACCACATCAGAAAAAGAGGCCATTTTTGGATTAACGTAACCTTCGTGAAGGCGATAAAGAAGAGAACCATTATACCGACAACAACATAGAACACCTGATCATCATAGAGCAATAAAAGTGTCAAGTTGAAAACAGTGAGTAGATAGATAATTGGCCAATTTTGACAGTTCAAAATATTTGCAAATAAAAACATTTTTGGGAATTATAATTATAAAATTTCAAATGGTATGATAAATATTAGTCATTGTTAAAAATTGTTATTTAAAATCAGTATAAAATATTTGAAAGTTAAGTGTTAATAAATTTGTTAAATTATAAAATTTTTAATTTATTGAAGTTTTTCAAAATAGGGTCAAAAGAAAAAAAAAGAGAACCTTCCCTGAGATAATTTGAAAGAGTTAATACAAAATAAAATTAAGAAACCATAATAAAATTTAAAGTTTTAAAAATTCAAAGGCGCTCAACATAATTCAATTTAAAATCATATTAACTGGCTCCACAACTAGTGGGCAAAATAAAGTGAAATTCATAATAATATATATATATATATAGGGGATAACTATTTGTAGGGACTGCAGCAATGTAAAAGGAAACTCTTTGAAGTTTTTCCAAGCTTTCGGAATCGTTTATTCCATCGTCAGGGAGAATCTATGATGAGAATGATTACATAGATGTTGATAATACGATATAAGAAACATTGAAAATGATGCTATTTGTTAAAAAATTATAAAAGTTGATACATTTTGAAGTTATAATTAAATTACTGAACGAAATGACAAATCGGAGTAACTCATTTTTTTTTTTTTTAATTTTCAAATTGAAGTTTGACATTATTTCGTTACGTTAAATTAATTCGATTTTGTGTTATTATATATCAAGTGAAAGTAAAAAAGAATAAATTTCACTCAAATATCTTATATCTGTTTTTTTATTTATGGATTTATTGTCTTGATAAATAAAGGCCATTTCTAAAAAAGATCTTTTTGAAAGATGTGATTCTCTTGCCAGAACAGTTGTTGAAAGGTAGTTCATCTGGTGGTCAAAAAGTTCTTTTTTAGAAATGGCCTTTATTTATCAAGACAATAAATCCATAAATAAAAAAACAGATATAAGCCATTTGAGTGAAATTTATTCTTTTTTACTTTCACTTGATATATAATAACACAAAATCGAATTAATTTAACGTAACGAAATAATGTCAAACTTCAATTTGAAAATTAAAAAAAAAAAAAATGAGTGACTCCGATTTGTCATTTCGTTCAGTAATTTAATTATAACTTCAAAAATGTATCAACTTTTATAATTTTTTAACAAATAGCATCATTTTCAATGTTTCTTATATCGTATTATCAACATCTATGTAATCATTCTCATCATAGATTCTCCCTGACGATGGAATAAACGATTCCGAAAGCTTGGAAAAACTTCAAAGAGTTTCCTTTTACATTGCTGCAGTCCCTACAAATAGTTATCCTCTACACTAGTCAGCGACTATCCTCCTCTTATATTTATATATATATATATATATATATATATATATATATATATTTATATATATATATATATATATATATATATATATATATATATATATATATATATATATATATATATGCAGAACAACACTAAACGTTGTAGATAAATAATAAAATGAAATGGAAAAAAACATCTTACCAAATTAATTGTTGCTCTAATTTCACGTTCCACTGAAATATTATATCTTAACATTTTCATCTTGTTAGCAGAAATTACCAACCTCATGCATTTCGAACCGTGAATTCGTCTAAGTCAATCATTCAATATGAGAATTCACGATACTGGCTTTTTCTCCGAAACTACCAATTTTAGGCCAAAAATAAACGAAAAAATACCCCCAGAATAACCCCCTGTCAATTCCTCACATTTTCTAACATATACCAAATTTTGAGTGCCCTACGTGCAGAATTTGCCACCCCCATACTAACCCTCCACTTAATCAACGAATTCTATATTTCACCAGCATTCGTTTCTATAACTCTGCTAATGTTCACTGTACTCTTATCGAGAAAATGATAACAAGGATTTTATGACAGAAAAAAAATCACCAGTAGCCGCCAGTGTATTGTCGCATTTTTTTATACTATATTAGACACCCTACAAGAATAATTAAATAATTAAATAATTATTGAATAATTCACATCCACATAATCAAATTTTGGAAAACAAAGAAGCCGAAGGCGAAAACCTCCAAAAAGAGAGAGGATATCATTATATTTTTATATTTTTCAATTAATTTATTTTATTTTTGTCATATATGTTCCTACAACTATTTAAAACATAAATTTCAAATAACAATCGAATTAAAAATCAATGAGTAAGTATAGTCCTCAAAGAAATATATAACTCTTATCAAAAAGTTAACAATAGTTCACAGGCAACAACAATTCAAATATAAATATAGATATATATATATATATATATATATATATATATATATATATATATATTATATATATATATATATATATATATATATATATATATATATATATATATATATATATATATATATATATATATATATATATATATATATATATATATATATAATCTCTTTATAATTATTAGCAATAACAGGCTGGTTGAATCTTAAAAAACTCGATTGTATTAAAAAGTTGACGTTTCACTACGACATTCGTAGTTTTTCAAAACTTTTGAAAAAATTGAAATTTCTTTGACATTTATTGATTTGAAAAAATTTGAATAGACAAAGACTACTTTGTCTTGCTAAAATTTTTTTCCAAATGTTGTTCTTTGTTATTAATCACGTGCTATTCAGTCTAATATCAACATTCAAAATTGTTATCATTAGATGGCAAGGGAAACCACAGAAACCTTCACCTACGAAATGTTCGAAAATAAAAATAATAGGGTACTATTTATCTAACAACAAAGAAATTAGTCGCAGGAAAATATTAAAAAAATAGAGCAGAATTATCGATATAGAACGTTTATATGGAAGCAGCCGATGACACGTGTTTCGGACTCTTTGGTCCTCATCAGAACGGCGTAGCAAAGCATTGGATTGAAAATTTGGAGATGAAAATAGTACAACAAATAAAAACCTCTGCTACGGAAGACAATCACACCTTTGTGGACTATTGTTTGAACTCTCCGGTTTGGGAGATTTGGTCAAACTCTGCCTCGGAGGCGATTAATGCCATCCGCGAGATCTCAGCACGAGTAAATGAACAATAATAAAGAAATTAGTCGCGGAAAAATATTGAATAAGTAGAGCAAAATTATCGGTATAGCTCGTTTATATGGAAGTAGCCGTTTTTAATGAAATTTTTATTTAGAATTTCAAATCTTTTAAAAAGGTACTCACAATCTAGAACAATGTTTGAAACTCTCAGCTTAAGTTTGGGATCATTGCTATATTTTCAGCTTGCAATATTTAATTATTTATTCGAATTGTTGTTGCCAGTGATCTATTTTTAATCTCTTGATAATTATTAGCAATAACAGGCTGGTTGAATCTTAAAAAACTCGTTTTTTTTTTAAAAGTTGACGTTTCATTACGACATTCGTAGTTTTTCAAAACTTTTGAAAAAATTGAAATTTCTTTGACATTTATTGATTTGAAAAAATTTGAATAGACAAAGACTACTTTGTCTTGCTAAAATTTTTTTCCGAATGTGGTTGTTCTTTGTTATTAATTACGTGCTATTCAGTCTAATATCAACATTCAAAATTGTTATCATTAGATGGCAAGGAAAACCACAGAAATCTTTACCTACGTAATGATCGAAAATAAAAACAATGGGGTACTATTTATCTAACAACAAAGAAATTAGTCGCAGGAAAATATTAAAAAAATAGAGCAGAATTATCGGTATAGAACGTTTATATGGAAGTCCACAAAGGTGTGATTGTCTTCCGTAGCAGAGGTTTCTATTTGTTGTACTATTTTCATCTCCGAATTTTCAATTCAATGCTTTGCTACGCCGTTCTGATGAGGACCAAAGAGTCCGAAACACGTGTCAACGGCTGCTTCCATATAAACGTTCTATACCGATAATTTTGCTCTATTTTTTTAATATTTTCCTGCGACTAATTTCTTTGTTGTTAGATAAATAGTACCCTATTATTTTTATTTTCGAACATTACGTAGGTAAAGGTTTCTGTGGTTTCCCTTGCCATCTAATGATAACAATTTTGAATGTTGATATTAGACTGAATAGCACGTAATTAGTAACAAACAACAACCACATTCGGAAAAAAATTTTAGCAAGACAAAGTAGTCTTTGTCTATTCAAATTTTTTCAAATCAATAAATGTCAAAGAAATTTCAATTTTTTCAAAAGTTTTGAAAAACTACGAATGTCGTAGTGAAACGTCAACTTTTTAATAAAATCGAGTTTTTTAAGATTCAACCAGCCTGATATTGCTAATAATTATCAAGAGATTAAAAATAGATCACAGGCAACAACAATTCGAATAAATAATTAAATATTGCAAGCTGAAAATATGGCAATGATCCCAAACTTGAGCTGAGAGTTTCAAACATTGTTCTAGATTGTGAGTACCTTTTCAAAAGATTTGAAATTTTAATTAAAAATTTCATTAAAAACGGCTACTTCCATATAAACGGGCTATACCGATAATTTTGCTCTACTTATTTAATATTTTCCCGCGACTAATTTCTTTATTATTGTTCATTTACTCGTTCTGAGATCTCGCGGATGGCATTAATCGCCTCCGTGGCAGAGTTTGACCAAATCTCCCAAACCGGAGAGTTCAAACAATAGTCCACAAAGGTGTGATTGTCTTCCGTAGCAGAGGTTTTCATTTGTTGTATTATTTTCATCTCCAAATTTTCAATCCAATGCTTTGCTACGCCGTTCTGATGAGGACCAAAGAGTCCGAAACACGTGTCAACGGCTGCTTCCATATAAACGTTCTATACCGATAATTCTGCTCTATTTTTTTAATATTTTCCTGCGTCTAATTTCTTTGTTGTTAGATAAATAGTACCCTATTATTTTTATTTTCGAACATTACGTAGGTAAAGGTTTCTGTGGTTTCCCTTGCCATCTTATGATAACAATTTTGAATCTTGATATTAGAATAAATAGCACGTCATTAATAACAAAGAACAACCACATTCGGAAAAAAATTTTAGCAAGACAAAGTAGTCTTTGTCTATTCAAATTTTTTCAAATCAATAAATGTCAAAGAAATTTCAATTTTTTCAAAAGTTTTGAAAAACTACGAAAGTCGTAGTGGAACGTCAACTTTTTAATAAAACCGAGTTTTTTAAGATTCAACCAGCCTGTTATTGCTAATAATTATCAAGAGATTAAAAATAGATCACAGGCAACAACAATTCGAATAAATATATATATATATATATATATATATATATATATATATATATATATATATATATATATATATATATATATATATATATATATATTATATATATATATATATATATATATATATATATATATATATATATATATATATATTATATATATATATATATATATATATATATATATATATATATATATATATATATATATATATATATATATATATATATATATATATATATATATATATATATATATATATATATATATATATATATATATATACTAGCTGACCCGGCAAACGTTGTTCTGCAATATAAATTATTTTTATCTATCTATCTAGATAGTTATCTTTATATCTCTCTATCTATCTATCTACATATCTATCCATCAATCTATCTGACCCGGCAAACGCTGTTCTGCCATAAAACTCATTTTTATCTATCTGTCTTTCTATCTATTCATCTATTTCCTAATGTATCTCTATATATCTATCTAGATAGTTTTCTATTTTTCTATCTAACTTTCTATCTACATATCTATCTATCAATCTATCTGACACGGCAAACGTTGTTCTGTCATATAAATTATTTTTATCTATCTAAATAGGGGTTGATCGTAGAGGGGTGAAAATTTAGGATTGTATATATTTTTTAATGCGGTATCATAAAAAAAATAGAACAGAAAATTTTATCTGAAAAACAAAGAAAAAAATTAAGGAGTTGACTACCCTTAACATTTAGGGGGATGAAAAATGGATTCTGTCGAAGTCTCAGACCTAACCGATATGCACACAATTTCATGAGAATCGGTCGAGTCATTTCGGAGGAGTTTAACAAATAAAAAATAGAAGTTAATCCTAGAGGGGTGAAAATTTAGGATTGTATGTATTTTTGTATGCTGTATCATAAAAGAATAAAATCAAAAAATTTTGTCTGAAAAATAAAAAAAATTTAGGGGTGGACTACCCTCAACATTCAGGGGGATGAAAAATAGATGTTGGCCGATTCTCAGACCTACTCAATACGCTCACAAAATTTCATGAGAATCGGTCAAGCCGTTTCGGAAGAATATGGGAACGAACATTGTGACACGAGAATTTTATATATAAAATATATATATATATATATATATATATATATATATATATATATATATATATATATATATATATATATATATATATATATATATATATATATATATATATATATATATATTTGCAGAACAACACTACACGTTGTAGATAAATAATAAAATGAAATTTAAAAAAACATCTTACCAAAGTAATTGTTTCTCTAATTTCACGTTCCACTGAAATATTATATATTAACATTTTCATCTTGTTAGCAGAAATTACCAACTTCATGCATTTCGAACTGTGAATTCGTCTAAGTCAATGATTCAATATGAAAATTCACGATACTGGCTTTTTCTCCGAAATTACCAATTTTAGGCCAAAAATGAACGAAAAAATAACCCCTTGTCGATTCCTCACATTTTCTAACATATACCAAATTTTGAATGTCCTACGTGCAGAATTTACCACCCCCATACTAACCCTCTACTTAATCAACGAATTCTATATTTCACCAGCATTCGTTTCTATAACTCTGCTTATGTTCACTGTACTCTTGTCGAGAAAATGATAACTAGGATTTTATGACAGAAAAAAAATCACCAGTAGCCCCCAGTGTATTGTTGCATTTTTTAATACTATATTAGACACCCTACAGGAATGATTAAATAATAAAATAATTATTGAATAATTCACATCCACATAATCTATTTTTGGAAAACACAGAAGCCCAAGGCGAAAACCTCCAAATAGAGGGAGGATATCATTATATTTTTCTATTTTTCAATTAAAATTATTTCAGTTTTGGCATATATGTTCGTACAACTATTCAAAACATAAATTTCAAATAACAATCAAATTAAAAATCAATGAGTAAGTATAGTCCTCAAAGAAATATATAACTCTAATCAAAAAGTTAACAATAGTTCACAGGCAACAACAATTCAAATATATATATATATATATATATATATATATATATATATATATATATATATATATATATATATATATATATATATAAACAATTACTTTGGTTAGATGTTTTTTTTCATTTCATTTTATTATTATCTACAACGTGTAGTGTTGTTCTGCATATATATATATATATATATATATATATATATATATATATATATATATATATATATATATATATATATATATATATATATATATATATATATATATATATATATATATATATATATATATATATATATGTAGAACAACACTACACGTTGTAGATAAATAATAAAATGAAATGAAAAAAAACATCTAACCAAAGTAATTGTTTCTCTGATTTCACGTTCCACTGAAATATTATATCATAACATTTTCATCTTTTTAGCAGAAATTACCAACCTCATGCATTTCGAACCGTGAATTCGTCTAAGTCAATCATTTAATATAAAAATTCACGATACTGGCTTTTTCTCCGAAACTACCAATTTGAGGCCAAAAATAAACTAAAAACTAAACAGAGTAACCGCCTGTCGATTCCTCACATTTTCTAACAGATACCAAAATTTGAGTGCCCTACGTGCAGAATTTACCACATCATACTAACCCTCTACTTAATCAACGAATTCTATATTTCACCAGCATTCGTTTCTATAACTCTACTAATGTTCACTGTACTCTTATCGAGAAAATGATAACTAGGATTTTATGACAGAAAAAAATCACCAGTAGCCCCCAGTGTATTGTGGCATTTTTTTATACTATATTAGACACCCTACAAGAATAATTAAATAATAAAATAATTATTGAATAATTCACATCCACATAATCAATTTTTGGAAAACAAAGAAGCCCAAGGCGGAAACCTCCAAATAGAGAGAGGATATCATTATATTTTTCTATTTTTCAATTAATTTATTTCAGTTTTGGCATATATGTTCGTACAACTATTTAAAACATAAATTTCAAATAACAATCAAATTGAAAATCAATGAGTGAGTATAGTCCTCAAAGAAATATATAACTCTTATCAAAAAGTTAACAATAGTTAAACAGGCAACAACAATTCAAATATATATATATATATATATATATATATATATAGATATATATATATATATATATATATATATAAATATATATATAAATATATATATATTTTTATATATATATTTATATATATATATATATATTTATATATATATATATATAATATATATATTATATATATATATATATATATATATATATATATATATATATATATATATATATATATATATATATATATATATATATATATATATTTAAATATATAAATATATATATATATATATATATATATATATATATATATATATATATATATATATATATATATATATATATATATATATATATATATATATATATATATATATATATATATATATATATATATATATGCAGAACAACACTACACGTTGTAGATAAATAATAAAATGAGAAAAAACATATTACCAAAGGAATTGTTTCTCTAATTTCACGTTCCACTGAAATATTATATCTTAACATTTTCATCTTGTTAGCAGAAATTACCAACCTCATGCATTTCGAACCGTGAATTCGTCAAAGTCAATCAATCAATATGAAAATTCACGACACTGGCTTTTTCTCCGAAACCACCAATTTTAGGCCAGAATCAAACAAAAAAATACCCCCAGAGTAACCCCCTGTTGATTCCTCACATTTTCTAAGATATACCAAATTTTGAGAGCCCTACGTGCAGAATTTAACCCTCTACCTAATCAACGAATTCTATATTTCACCAGCATTCGTTTCTATAACTCTGCTAATGTTCACTGTACTCTTATCGAGAAAATGATAACTAGGATTTCATGACAGAAAAAAAATCACCAGTAGCCCCCAGTGTATTGTCGCATTTTGTTATACTATATTAGACACCCTACAAGAATAATTTAATAATAAAATAATTATTGAATAATTCACATCCACATCAATTTCTGGAAAACAAAGAAGCCCAAGGCGAAAACCTCCAAATAGAGAGAGGACATCATTATATTTTTCTATTTTTCAATTAATTTATTTTAGTTTTGTCATATATGTTCGTACAACTATTCAAAACATGAATTTCAAATAACAATCGAATTAAAAATCAATGAGTAAGTATAGTCCTCAAAGAAATATATATCTCTTATCAAAAAGTTAACAATAGTTCACAGGCAACAACAATTCAAATATATATATATATATATATATATATATATATATATATATATATATATATATATATATATATATATATATATATATATATTTATATATATATATATATATATATATATATATATATATATATATATATATATATATATATATATATATATATATATATATATAAATAAATATCTATATATTTAAATATATATATATATATATATATATATAATATATATATATATATATATATATATATATTATATATATATATATATATATATATATATATATATATATATATATATATATATATATATATATATATATATATATATATGCAAATATATATAAATATATATATATTTGCAGACCAACACTACACGTTGTAGATAAATAATAAAATGAAATGAAAAAAAAACATCTTACCAAAGTAATTGTTTGTCTAGTTTCACGTTCCACTGAAATATTATATATTAACATTTTCATCTTGTTAGCAGAAATTACCAACCTCATGAATTTCGATCTGTAAATTCGTCCAAGTCAATCATTCAATATAAAAATATACGATACTGGCTTTTTCTCCGAAACTACCAATTTTAGGCTAAAAATAAACCAAAAATAAACCCAGAATACCCCTAGAGTAACCCCTTGTCAATTCCTCACATTTTCTAACATATACCAAATTTTGAGTTCCCTACGTGCAGAATTAACCACCCCCATACTAACCCTCTACTTTATCAACGAATTCTATATTTCACCAGCATTCGTTTCTATAACTCTGCTAATGTTCACTGTACTCTTATCGAGAAAATGATAACAAGGATTTTA
>JARQZK010005307.1:0-45000 GCA_030704885.1 Cynegetis impunctata | reverse complement strand
AAGCACCCTAAGCTATTAATTTGTTTTTCACTTTCGAGTGTCTACCTTGAGACCTACAACTCCTATTTACAATATTCACAAAAACTCTTCTCAGTCAATTAATCAATTCATCTATTCAGAAAAAAATTTTTTCTTTCACAAAATAGGCACCTACCTACCTACTTAACGAATTTGTTAACAGCTGGTGAGAGCAAATAAAAAGTTATTATATATTTCTGAAGATTATCGGGATTCTGCGATCTTTAACGTTAGCAACATGATCTATAATATCATCATAAAATTTTTTGTCTTTCGCCAAAAGTTTTACCAATTCCTTTTCAATAGACAACAAACTGATATTTTTTCAAACGATCCTGGCTCATTTGAATTTTCGTAAATAAGTTTTTAATTCTCTTAAGAGTGGAAAACGAGCGCCTACGGAAGCCGATGTCACCGGATAGAAACAATTAGACATAAGAGTTTATAAACTTGGGGTAAAACTTGATTCAAATCATTATCAAAAAGGTATTTAATAGTCCTGCATGATTTTCATTTTGCCCCAAAATTTCATTGTCATTATAAACAACACACAGTTCACTTTTATGGCCACCTTATCAAAAAAAGTGTTATTTTTTTGACATAAATTTTCTCAAAAGGTTATCTGGAAAATTAGCCGAAAATCCGGTTAACAAATTTTTATTGAGTAAGTCGAAGAAATGCAGTTCTTTCAAATCGGAGCACCTTATTTCTATTTGACCCCTAATAGTAATCCAAAATTTCATAAAATATTTGCTTATAGTGAAGCTCCATATCTGCGTAACTGAATTTCTTTCGTTTTGGGCCAAATTGATGTCGTATCATCAGTAGTTTTGAAATACAGAAAATACTTTTTTAAAATAAACTTCTGCACGAAATTCTGAAATTTTTTTCCAAAAGGAAACTTGAGCCGATTTCGTGAGTAAATTACATCTGAAAAACTTGTGCTGTAAGATTTGAAAAAACTATTTCTGTTTGTTCAAAAATTAATTTAAAGATGTTTAAAAAATATATAAATTCCTTATCTTGTAAGTAAGATATTAATCCGCGTGCTGTATTTAAAGTTACTTTATCGGTGAAAAATTCCTCACTTTCAACTAGGTATAGAATTAAATCTCTCAAATCCTAAGCGCCCCAAACAGAGACATTTTCACTAGTAAAAGGTAAACACTGCCAACGAAATAATTTATTTTTTACCTGTGATCCGGTTAGGCAAGGATGTCTCTCTTAATTCCTTGTATTAAAACCGCCGGTTTTGTTGTCTGTTACGCTGCAACCAAATTGTTTAATTCAGGGGTAGGTTCCCAATGTTTTTATCGAAAAACTTTATCCTCATAACTTAGTGCACTAAAGTTATGGGATAACAAATATTCCACTAAGTCACCATTGAAATTTTTGAAATTAACTTCAGTACCAAACTCATTTTAAAACAATACGCGAGCAATATAAGTAAACACGCTGCTCTTAGTA
The DNA here is from genome assembly GCA_030704885.1 of Cynegetis impunctata. Taxonomy (NCBI): domain Eukaryota; kingdom Metazoa; phylum Arthropoda; class Insecta; order Coleoptera; family Coccinellidae; genus Cynegetis; species Cynegetis impunctata. The sequence goes on along the minus strand of JARQZK010005307.1, from coordinate 43,515 downwards.
ACTTACGATCACACTACGATTCAATTAATGCTTTCCAACGAATTCACTCGATGTCACGCGAAATTGTATAGTTGTGAATTGGTCGACATTGTATGAGACTCAGGCTGCATCCGTGTTGCCATTTACATGTGTTTTGCTTTTCTATTGGAATGAAGTATTCATTCGGAGTATTTGCAGGGACCGTTGTTTGCTTTTCTGTGGCAGGCATAATGCACGTTGAGAATCTATACCTTTCCATGCCTCCGCAGCGTTGCCACAAATCTTGAAATGAATGAAATGCAGTAAATGTAAATACTTCTATCGTAATTAATAAATTATATTATATAATGTAGATTGAAAGGAAGGTAGGTGCATAATAATATCATTTTGATATATGAATATGCTTAAAAGCTGACTATTCAATATAATATTTTAGTGATACACGGAATATTATTGAGGAGGCTTAGCCTCCTTAGCCTCCTTTGACTAGCCGCCCTGATATATATATTATATATTATATATATATATATATATATATATATATATATATATATATATATTTATATATATATATATATATATATATATATATATATATTTATATTCATATATATATAATTGAGAGTTCACCTTCATATCTCCTCAATATTCCGTTAGGAACTTAAATTATTTTCAATATTGGTTACTTTCTCAAAACATTTTTGTGACTTTTGAATTTCTGAAAAAAGTACAGTAGAGAAAGAAACAGTTCAGTTATTCATATATTATATGTATATGTGTGTATATATAAATATATATATATATATATATATATATATATATATATATATATATATATATATATATATATATATATATATATATATATATATATATATATATATATATAACGACGAAACGTTAACTGTTTAATAAAGTCAATACTCAAACTCAAATGGCTTGCTATTGTTAAAAGAGGCAAATAAATAACAATACTACACGGGCAAGAACAATTTAAATTCGTATCATATCTCAATTCCAGGTAGTATTGTGGCAAAATGAATTGTGGAATACAAGGATTAGAACCGCCTTGTCCCGCCAATATCGGCGGAGTAAGTGGCAATCTATTCTTGGCCTTGATTAATACTCTCTTCGCCAGCCAATGTCTACTAGGACGTAAGGATATATATCCACCGGATTCTGGAGAGAAGTTACAGGATGGCGAAGAATTCGATTTCATAGTAATAGGGGCTGGATCGGCGGGATCAGTGGTGGCGAGCAGACTATCCGAAAATGGAAGATATAAAGTGCTGCTGTTGGAAGCTGGAGGTTACCCATCTGCTACGAGTGACGTAAGTTTGATAAATTTGATAAATTGATATGTAAAATGGTGTGTAAAGTTGTTATATTCGAAGAAAATTAGTTCATAGGTAATTATTCCAACCTTGTAATCTTATAGAAAATGGATATTTGTTTGTATATATATATATATATATATATATATATATATATATATATATAACTTGTTATAGAAATAAAAAAAATATTTTTTCACAGGTTTTTTTTTTTTTTTTTTTTTTTTATATATTTCTTTATAAAGTTATGAATATGATCTTTCACCAAGTAAATGCCAATTATTCAATATAATATATATATATATATATATATATATATATATATATATATATATATATATAAGGAAGAAGAATAACAGATGAGATTCCCCAGAATTACTAGAGGTAGCAATAAAACGATGTAGGGTGCTACTAATATCTTGTTTATTCAAACATCAAGCTTTCGTCTACCAATTGCAGACTTCATCAGGAGGAAGAGAATTCAAGATTGCTCCAGCGAGCAAGTAGCCAGTTTTTTTAAATACAATCAGCAGCATAGTACAATTAATTGGTATAAATAATACAATAAGTGCTGATTGTATTTAAAAAAACTGGCTACTTGCTCGCTAGAGCAATCTTGAATTCTCTTCCTCCTGATGAAGTCTGCAGTTGGTAGACGAAAGCTTGATGTTTGAATAAACAAGATATTAGTAGCACTCTACATCGTTTTATTGCTACCTCTAGTAATTCTGGGGAATCTCATCTGTTATTCTTCTGGCTTGTTTTTACCAGTACCCCGTTACTGTCCTATTACGTTTATATATATATATATATATATATATATATATATATATATATATATATATATATATATATATATATACATATAATATACATTATATATATATATATATATAAATTCGATGGACGATGAATCAACTCTGTGGTAGTTCTTTATTAATTAAATAATGAGAAAACAACTTGTCTAACCACAAAATTTTATTCGACTAGTTGTTAAGCATTATCAAGACTGATACTTGTATTCAGTTTGATAATTAGGGCTATAAAAAAGTTATTAATTATATATTATATATATATATATATATATATATATATATATATAGACATATGTTGCAGTCTTATTGTAAAATCAGTCATATTATAATACGCCTAGGCTTTTTCAATACGACTAGGCATATTGCAATATGACCGAAATAATCGAGGATCTCATAATTTGACTGATCATTTAGGGCGTATTATAATACACCTGTTGGTTATTAGGCTTATTGTTCAAAAGAATCTGTGCCAGGCAAATTATGGATATCGCTTATAGGATAAAAAAACAAATGGATTTGGATTACTTATTTATACATGGTCCACTTTTATTGCATTTGCTTGTGCATTTCACATGGGATTTGAAACATAAACATTTATTATTATGACACTGTGATTTGCTTGGTTTCCAAGAGCACTTTTTGAACCCCTGATCTTCGAACTTTGAAAATAATCTCAGAGCTTCTCTCAAGGAAATAACTTTATTCTCTGGAATATTGATTACTTCATTATCTCTACAATCAGTCATTTCATCCCTCGAAAATTATCGGTTAAAAAGCCCATGGATGGTGTCAGTTTGGTAAACACCATTGGAAACTTTTACGATGGTTCCTATAAGATATTTTTGGGATCGAGAGGTACTCTATCTACTTTAGGAACTTCGATTGCTACTTTTTGACCTATCTCAAGAGGTTTCAATTTCTTATTACTTATGTTTAGCATTTTTTCTGCAGCTTTTTTTAGGCCCACTACACATTTTTCTCTTTGGTTCTTGACTACTTCTTCATTTTTGCATAGATTGCACGTCCGTTCTGATTCACTTGTGAAATTAGAAGTATCTTCATAATGTTGTCCACATCCTCTACATACATCTTCAGAGATCTTGCGAGTCCATTTTCAATGCAATAATTCGCACCAAAAACTGAACAGTAAGTCACAACCACAACAACAACGCAGTAACACGATTAGTTTGACAAGCCATCAGTCTTATTACAATACGACGAGTATAATCACTCAGAATCCAGAGTATTCGCGCGCTTTTGAATTTTGACAATAAGCCTAAGGATCAGCAGGCGTATTACAATACGCCTTAAATTGTCAGTCAAATTGTGAGATATTCGATTATTTCGATGGTATTGCGATATGCCTAGTCGTGTTGAAAAAGCCTAGGCGTATTATAATATGACTGATTTTACAATAAGACTGCGACATATACATATTACACACACACACACACACACACACACACACACACACACACACACACACACACACACATATATATTATATATATATATATATATATATATATATATATCTATATATATATATATATATATTATATATATATATATATATATATATATATATATATCTATATATATATATAATATATATATATATATATATATATATATATATAATATATATATATATATATATATATATATATATATATATATATATATATATATATATAATATGAGATCATTCCAAAACCGTTTGACGATTCATCGCCAAACTTGGCCCATCTCAGTGGTTATTCAAGGAGAGAGTTTATATGCAATCAAATCATCATAAAAAGCTCGATATACCAACGGAATAACGTAGATCTCAGATTGTCTAATTTCATTTTCGTAATACGATTTTTGCATTTCAAAAACGGAGAAGACTCCGATCTAAAATTTGCCAGCTGTTTTCCCCTTTTTAGAATATCACAATGAAAATGCTATCGTTTGAAAAACGCACCCAGAATGCTTGAGAAATATTCAGTTTTGAAATGTTCATACATTCATCGGTGAGACGATGAATATCCTTATAGTCATTTTTTTCCATGTTTATAACAGTCTATAAGTTTTTGTGGCAACGCTCTTTGATCATTTTTTCAATGTTTTTGGGGATATAAAGTTACGCTAATCTTTTATACCTCTCTATATGGGCAAAATCTCGGTCACATGGAAGATAAGTGTGTCCAGATATTATACATTTTCGATCTATCTGTAAGAGTCTACCAGATGCAACAAGATATATCATGGCTATAAGGACCATTATGTTCTCGTTCTGGCCATTGAAATTATCATTCGTGATTTTCTTCCTGCATATAGGATGAAAACTTAACTACAGAACAAAAGTTACGTTCAGACTGGTAACAGACGCGGCACAATATCAACAGCCTCTGGTACTTACAGATTGCACGATCTCCTGAGCGAAACTGAAAGCAGAAATAATGCGTTCGCACTTAGCGCGTTTACAGAAATATTAGCGATAGCACATAGACCCTTTCAGCGTAAAATCACGAAATCTTAGAAAGTGTCACTTTGACCGTATAAAAGTTATACTCTTCAATTATGAAAATCAGCGTATTTATTAGTGCAGTTTCTGTAATAATGAATTTTGTAGAAATTTATTCCGCACCCTGTGGCCGGAGAGTAATGCAATTTTGACACTTCCAGATTTTTTATTCTTCAAATCGATTTCATATGATTTCTAAATCTATTTTGAATAACATATCTAAAATTCAGCTCCCTAGAGCAGTCTGAAGTGAATAAGGAGGGGGAAACACGTTTCCGAAACCTTTTTTGTTCGCCTTTGAGCTAAGGGTTGAAAATTTGTGGGTGAATTGAGTTGGTGCTAGAAAAGTGTATGGTGGTGTCAACTTCTTTCACTAACCCATTTGTATATATAAATTTCATGATTTTTCGAGGTTTGTAAAGCCTGACCAGATTATATTCGATAAAAATGGTTCAAAGGTAATACTAAATCAACTTTGCAACTCTCTTCATATGTTTTACTCACGAAAACGTGAGGAAAATAACCTTAGTGATAAACCTCTGCTACTCGCGCTTTGTTTTTTTTCTTCCAATTTAAAATCGGAAAAACTCCAAATGCTGATAGATTATAGATAATTCATGAGTTGGCTCAGACTATGCACTACTCTGTTTCAGATACCAAGTTTATTATTCAGCTTACAAGGAACAGCTGAAGACTGGCAGTTCGAAACAGCTCCCACAGATACTTCATGCCTTGGTATGAAGAACGGGGCTTGCAAATGGCCACGTGGAAAGGTTCTGGGAGGAACAAGCTCAATCAACGTGAACATCTACATCAGAGGAAACAGAAGAGACTTCGATCGATGGTCGGAGCTCGGAAACGAAGGTTGGAACTACGACGACGTGATGCCATACTTTAGGATGTCCGAAAGATTGAACGTGCCAGATCTTGAAGATAGCGACAATTACGGTAGAATGGGCCCACTATCTTTGAGCAGATACGTTTACGATGAACCGGTACGAACGGCGATTTTAGAATCGGCGAAAGAGTACGGTTATCCAACGGTAAGAGAAGAGGAACCTATGGGATTCTACGACGCTGTAATGACAGTCGAGGATGGCGTGAGAGCTAACTCGGCAAAAGCGTTCCTCGGAAGTAACAAGGATATGGAAAATCTCATCTTGGCAACGAATGCTCACGTTAACAAAATAGTGATCGACAAAGAAACCAAAGAAGCAAAAGGTGTAGAAGTGGAAATTCAAGGGAAAAAGAAGAGATTTATGGCCTCTAAAGAAGTGATCCTATCAGCCGGAGCGATAGGTTCGCCACAAATACTCATGCTTAGCGGAATAGGACCAAAGGAGCATCTCGACAAGATGGGAATTGAAGTGGTTAAAAATCTCAAGGTCGGCGAAAACCTTCAAGACCACATGATATACGGTACTTTGTACACCAAACTCAATAAATTTGCATCAAGAACGATGAAACCTCACGAACTAATAGATGAGTTCTATAAATATTTCATGTACAGACAGGGAGAGGTCAGTCAAATTCGACTGACGAATCTACAAGGGTTTATAAACACTAAAAACGATTCCTTATATCCGAACATTCAATTTATGTTCGTTTATAGTCCGCAAAATGACGTTCTTTTGCCGGAAATAATGAAATGTGGTAACTTCGAAGATGAGATTTCTAGAAAAGTCGTTCAGCATGGCGAAAGATATAACATGTTGGCGTTCTTTCCGGTCCTGTTGAATCCGAAATCCAGAGGAAAGATTCTGTTGAAGAGCAGTGATTCGCACGAAAAGCCGCTTATTTACTCGGGATACGTTACTGACAAGAATGGCGAAGATATTGAAACTATGTTAGAGGCCATCAGGTTCGCGGAAAAATTGATCGGAACCGATGTTTTTCGTAGATTGGACGCTCAAATGCTGGATATTGAAATACCGAAATGCAAGAAATTTAAATTTGATTCGGACGATTATTGGAAATGTGCCATACGAAATTTGGCCACGACACTGTATCATCCAGTTGGTACTTGCAAGATGGGTCCAGAAAGTGACGACGGCGCCGTGGTGAACTCCAGGTTGCAAGTACACGGTTTGAAAAAATTGAGGGTGATAGATGCTTCGATCATGCCGTTGATTACTAGTGGAAATACCAACGCGCCAACGATCATGATTGGACAAAAGGGGGCTCAAATGATCTTGGATGAATACGATACCAAACATGAGGAATTGTGATAGATTTTGTTGTTAGATTGTGTTGATAAGATTTATATATTTATATTGGAGAATTCTTACGATTATGAACTTATGTCTACTATCGATGAATGGTGAAATGTAATGGAAAACAAACAAGATATCTACAATTAATTCGTTTTATTATTAATTTTCATATGTTTCTATATAATAAACTTGATAAGGGTTTTGCGACTCAGGAATGGGTTAGTAAAATTCTTCCATTTACGCTAAGCCTTGTAATTCATTTGAAGCTTTTTCAGGGCTTCTATAATCTATAAATGAATCATGATAAATATGTGAATAGTTTGGATATACTCATTACGAAGATTTGACAACAAAACATAACCTTCAGAAACCAAATTACTTGAAATTGTGTACAAAACAAGAGTGAACACAATGAAAAATATAATATTTACAGACATAGTTGTACCGTGTTGTCAAATGTCACTGGATCACGTTTTGTTGTATCTTAATGCCAGTTTCACTGTATGCTTCCCACCTTAGGAAGAACCTCAATTTTGCTTATCAGTGTATACCCAAACTACTTTGAAGGCATGATTTCATTAATCCCCAATTTTGGAAATGAATTTCCCAACGTATTATCTTCATCATACACTTTGTGTCTGTTCGCCTGTTAAGCGCCAATGAATATTAAATTTCAATATATATATATATATATATATATATATATATATAATATAATAAAAAATCGCCGTCTTCCGATACCCAATCTCCACTCAATTTTGATCCCTCATAAATCGTCATCCAGGCCCTTCATTCTCATTTCGCTGCCTATTCCTTCTCTCCAGTTCCTCCGTGGTCTTCATCGCTTTCTTCACCCATTTAGATTCCATTGTAGTATTTGTTTAGATAGTCTTTCGTTCTCCATTCTTTCCACGTGCCCGTACCATACCACTTGTTTTGTTCTTATCTCGTCCACTATCATTCGTTCACCTACTGTCATAATTTCTCTTGTTCTTTGATTTGTGACTCGTTCTCTTCTTGGTTTTCCTGTTGCTCTTCTCAAATAATCTGTAGCCGAAAGCATTTTCTCTGTTTTATCTTTGATCGGCCAGACTTCTGAACTGTACGTAACAATACTCTTTACTATGCTGTTATATATGACCTTTTTGTTCTGTTTCGATACACTCTAGTCCCAGAGTATTCCATTTATTAAAGTTATCGCTTTTTTTCCTTGTACATTTCGGTCTTTTATAGCTCTGTCTAGTGTTCCGTTCGCTGTTATTTTTAGCCCTAGATATTTATACTAGTCACAAGACTTAATTCGCTGTCCCGTATTTAATACTAGATCTTGTTTTATTCCACCAATGCACATATACTCTGTCTTTTCTATATTGACCTCCAAACCCTACTTTTTGTATTCTTCTATCAGTTTGCGAGTCATATATTCCAGGTCGTCATATTCCCGAGCCACTTCAATTTGATCGGCGAAACATAAGGTGTATAAAATGGTGTCATTTATTACATAAGTGGACAAGGAAAATTCTTTAATAATTCAAAAAATTATCAAACAACTTTCCAAGGGATTTTGAATTATTAAAGAATTTTCCTTGTTCACTTTATGTGATGTATCAAATCGACAATGGTCAACAAGTATGTTTTTCATGATTTGATTGTTGTATTTTGCGTCTTACGCTACTAGCATCTTCGGAGCGCGTTCTCGTGAGTATATCCAAAGGTTTTAAATCACTATGTTGGTGTGCCTTGGAATCATATACACCACTGTTGTAGAGTAGATATCTTCATGTCAGGAGGTACGTGTTTGCGCGACAAATTTATGTATTTTCGGTCTAAGCGGTGAATTGTTGGTTTCCAATATCTTTGGTGGGAGGACGCTCTGGGTTGTTATCCAGACAGTGTTACTGACTACGATTTGTATTGGGGAACAATTATTAGAAATTTGTTAATTCACTCCGAGTTAAATAAGCTGCACTGATGAGATCTAATAAGATCGAAACAGCTGTATGCAGATTTTGAGTTGGGACAATTTCTATAATTCACCGTTCGATTGTGAATGCAGATTTCGCGCTGCGGAATACGTATAACCAGCTCCCTTGGAAAGTTTGATAATTTTTTTAAATTATTAAAGAATTTTCCTTGTTCACTTTATGTGATGTATGAAATTGTGTGGTCAACAAGTATGTTTTTCATGATTTGATGGTTTTATTTAATAGCATTCCCATGTTTTGGCATTTTCTTTTCCATATTTCAAGGACTTGTTCTAAATAAATCTTGAAGAGCGTTGGCGAAATACAGCAACCTTGTTTATGACCTTTACTCACTTGGAACCCTTTTGTTATCCTTTGTTTTATTTTGACATTTGCTTCATTTTTGTTGTACAACTCTTTAAATGCTTTAATTAACGCTTATGTTTGTATTCTCCAGTGCCTTCCACAGTAAATTAAGTGGTACGCTGTCATATGCTTTTTGTAAGTCTACGTATAGTAAATGCAACTCTTATATATATATATATATATATATATATATATATATATATATATATATATATATATATATATATATATATATATATATATATATATATATATATATATATATATATATATAAATATATATATATATATATATATATATATATATATATATATATATATATATATATATATATATATATATATATATATATATATATATATATATATATATATATATATATATATATATATATATATATATATATATATATATATATTATATACATATATAAATATAATAAATAATAATCTAGGACTTTAACTGTGTAAATGCATCAATTCATTCAAAGGGTAGTTGATATGTTTTTGCTGTCGCCACAAGATTGTAATAAACATAACGAACACAACAGTTTTTCTACAAACATCTACATCGATTGTGGTTTCTGAATCAGTGTAATTTTTTTCATAACTAAGTTATATTATATTTTGTCCGACACTTCTCGAACGGAGTGGGGTAAAGAAATTTTTTTTAATCATACATTCAACAACGAACAATTCATCACCCAGCTAAAAAATTTCCTGCTTGGAGCAATATTCATTATTTTTCTATTCTACAAAAATTTGCGTATATTACATTTATAGGTAGGTAAAAATGAGTAAAAATCATTTTCAGCGTGATGGAGCATAGAGGTACTAGTTGTCGTAGTGAAAAACAATATTAAGAAATCGAATTAAGATGGTAATAGAACATGACTAATTTCTAGCTGAAGAATGCATCCACCATATTGCCAAATTCTATTCAAACATCATTTGATTTTGCTGTAAAATGACGATAAGCTTTGATTCCAATAATAACAACAACAGTTCAGTACTGATTCTATCGTAACAAAATGTGTATATGAAAATATAATTTTTGTGAAAGCGTTTCGACACGGATAGTTTTCGATATTTTTTTATTAGAGTTTCGAAATGACATTCTTTTAGGCACTAGTACCTAAAAGGGACAGTTTTAGGCACTTGTTAGGCATGAAAGTGAAAATAAAACTTTAAAAACAATGAAAATATTGATATTATCTATCGATCCCTCAGTTCATTCTTGGAACATGAGTTTTTGTATTCGAAATCTTAACCCTAATAAATGACTGACAATCTTTGATGTCAAAAATGTGATTTCTGCCCTCCTACATGCTCCAAATACTCCAACGATTGAAACAACTTTGACTAATAGGAACTCTTTGTCATCGGCTTCTTTCATAAAGCGTTCTATATCCAGCTTTGTGAATATTTTCGATTTCTTCGGCTTATATCCGACAGCTTTTCTTTTTGAAAATGCAATAAGGTCTGTGAATTTGCTTATATCTACGTTTTTGTTCAGGTAAATCATGGTGCGGATCATCGAATATGTTGATGACATTAAGGTAGTGGATAACTTCAGGAAATAGGCTAGCAATACTTTTTCTGTAAAATTCGCAACATATTTTTCTTTAACCTAGGTTTCAAAGTTGTTGTAGGTGGTCTCGTATAATGTTTTCGATTTTTCGGGCACCAACATGGATAGCGCAGTTTCAGCAGCTTGTTCAATATCCAAAGAGTCGTCATTATCACTCATTTTTAGACGATTTCTTTACAAAACTTTGTAGGAAATACCGCGACGTTTAAAAGTGGCAGAACCTTAACATAGAACAATGCATAAACAATGCCTTAGAAACAGATTATCACCTCACTTTTAAATATGTTTAAAACACAAATAAACACATGAAAAAATCGAATTCTCCGCTTTCACAAAAAATCTAGTATGAAATTCGTTGCGAAAAGAGTGTTTTTTGCGTCCCGTGCTTAAAACACATTCATTTCGTAACTTGTTACATAAATAGCTATTTCGAAGTTCATTTTGGTGGATGCGCATTCATAGAAATTCATCGAATGAAATATTCTTTTGACAGGTCATCAATTGACATTGAATTTTCGACAGCAATTTCGAAATCGGCAAATTGTGTGATGTGAAGTTTCTTGTAATTTTGTTGTTTTTAAAATTACGGTATAATGGATCTCTCGTATTTGCACGTATTAGACCCCGTCAAAGGGGCATTAGGGCAAGCTGTTATAATGCTAATCACCGCCATATATCAGAACGTTCTTCAGTTTGGAGATCAAGAGGTTTATCCCAGAGATCAGTCATTCAACATCTCGAAAGTAAGTATCGAAAATCTACACTTAGTAAACAACTTACGCATAAATCGATTTTTATTGATGGAAATTGGATATTATCGATTTCCTTTAATATATACCATGGAAAATTTTTGGAATATAGTTGAGGCTCTGTCAAATATTTTCTGGATTCTTTCACATAACTTTTAGTAGTATTTTCTCCAAAAATAAATGACTACTGTATCATTGGCGTAACTATGGGGACCTGGGATCCAGGGCTGACCCAAGGTCATGTTCCGCCCGGGTGCGAGATTTAATTTGCCGCCCTTCCTCATCAGAACATCAATGTTACATTCCGTCAATAATAATAATAATAACTGGGTTGATTTGAAATTGTTTCTGTATTATTAGATAATTGTTTATCTATTTAACCTTCCAGTACACGGGCGAAAAAAAAGTTGCGCCAGTAGACGGGTCGGGTCTCTCAGACCCGAACTCTTGAAGAAATTTACTTTAATTTGAATAATAGCCAATTTATTAATTTTTTTATATTTTTAATAATTCAAATTAAAATTTATTCTTTTTTTAACATTAGTATCAAGAACAATAAAAAAAATGATAAAAAAATGCCTGAACAAACAATGTCGATGTTAGGATTCTTCAAACAAGAGGTCATATAAATTTTATCAACTAAAATAAGACAACTAATTCAACAACAGGAATAACAAAGTTCATATGAAGTATCTAATACTTTTGCTCACTACACATTCGGAACAAAAAATCACTACTCTAAACATAAGAAATTATTACATTCTTATCAGTATTGTTTTGTTTTACGATCTTTACAATATTTCGTGTTCTGAAATTTCTACGAATTCGGGATATAAAATTTCAACGAATTCGGGATATAAAATTTCAACGAATTCGGGATCTGAAATTTCTACGAAGTCGGGATCGGCAATCATCATCGGTATCTACTTCGACATCGGTTATAACTTCCTCGAACAATTTACCAAGTCTATTGACTTCAACTTCATAAAGATCCATAATAAAACAAAATATAATGTGTACTTGTCCAGAAAATTACAATAAAGACAATTAAATAATAACTCGAATATTCCCCGAATACTTACAAGCCACGGGTCGGGTCTGACAAGACGTTTCTCGTGATCTATCATGCCCTAAGTAATAAACTTGACTGAAAACAATACTAATCGTTAGGGAAGGAGCCTACCGAAAGGTACACCGGGGCTCCTCACCCAATTCAATGACATCAGAAAATAGCGCCAAAAAAACAAAACGCCCGGTCTGTCAGACCCAACTCGTGTACTGGAAGGGTAAGAAATGAAACAATTTAAAATAAGTAAGATAAAGATTTTTATAAACTTTATTACTTTGTATAATTTAAAAAAAAATGTATTTGAAACAAACATAAAAGAGATATTACTTTCATATAATTCTTAGTTACAACCTTACCTATGTATATGCCTAATGTGCTATCAATCTTTCATTCTTTAATAGCACTTTCGACTTGGATGCGTTATAATTTAAAAATATAAACTAAACTAGTAAACTAGACAGAAGTACATACATTTCAACTATTGAAAGCAGAATTCCTTATCGCAAATTCTTAAATTAAATCTGTCATATATCTAACGCTTCGGAAATATCTTCCTACAATCGGCCATCTGAATTATTGTGCATTACAAATAAAATTCGCAAATATATATATAAAATATATATATATATATAATATAAAATATATATATATATATATAAAAAACTCGTAAGCAGCAGAGCTCCATCTCTAAAGTAAACGCGAAATGCATCGCATCGAGACGCGATTCTAACGATTTGAATTATATTTTGAAAAATCACGTGAAGTGCATTGTGGTTGAGGAAAAAAGTTGAAACCAATGATGTTCCTCAAAATCAACTCAATCCATATACAAAATTTCAACCCATCGTAAAAAAAAAATTCGCGAAGTGATAGCGAAACAGATCGAAATGCAATTTAAACGGAATAGCCACCAAAAAATGCAGCGCTTTTGAGAAAAAGAGTTAAATTCAAAAAAGGATCAAATACAGCAATATTTTTGTCTCAAAAGAATACCGCTTGTAGCAGTCAATATATTTAAAAAATTTTATATATCTTGTTGATTTTTTTACAGAATTCGGCCGATCCTGTTTATGACTTTGTGATAATCGGGGCAAGCGCCGCTGGTTGTGTATTATCGAATCGCCTGTCAGAATCGGAAGAATTCAACGTCCTACTAGTAGAAGCAGGCACGTATCCATCTCCCACGTCTGATGTTCCCTATCTTTTTTTCACCCTGGAAGATACTGAAGAAGATTGGGGCTTCCTGACATCCGAGGAGAAGTACGCCTGCAAGGCGTATTTAGAAGGAAAATGTTCGGTTCCGAGGGGAAAAGTCCTCGGCGGTACCTCGACGATTAACAATATGCATTACCACCGCGGTAAGAAGATGACCAACATGAAAATAATATCCGTTCTCTAAATACAATATTTCTATGGTGTATGATGTATTGTATAATATTACACTAACCACTAGTGCAGCCTATGAGGCACGCCCTCTAGGGGTGCACGAGCACACTGAAGGAGGGCGAGAACATAAAATAATATTTGAAATAACTGATTAATTGAAAATCACACACACACATACAAAATAAAATACATTTCGCCATAATATTCAATAACTAACTGATTAAATTAAAACAACTTACACTACATAAAGTGAACAAGAAAAATTCTTCAATAATTATAAAAATTATCAATCAACTCTCCAAGGGAACTGGTGGTATGTACAGTGTGCCCAAGAAAGTTCCGGCAACTTTTATGCTAAAGGCCGAGAGAGGGCTCTGTTTCGGATATGCATTAAATTTTGCAACACTGCTCTATGTTATTTTCATAGAAACAAAAAAAGAGTTTCTGAATTAGATTATTAGAACTGTCATTGTTTGTCATATTTTAATTTCAATATAAGTATGAATTTATGCGTAGAGCAAAGGATAGCTATTGTTAAATGGTTTTACATGGCAAGGGAAGGACGCACAGATCTTGATTGTTCATGATAAGTGGCGACAAACTTACAACCGGGAACCACCTAAACGATAATCAATTTTGGACATTATGGAGAAGTGAGGAACCAATATAAGCGAGATGGAGCGCCAAAGACAGTTACTACTCCAGAAAACTGTGCAGAGGTGCACAATTATCTGTTAGATGAACCAACAACATCACAAAGAGAATTAGTCCGTGCATTTGGTTTTGCAAAAGGATCAATTAATGCAATGATCAAGAAAGTAGGTTTGAAACGTTATATTCCACGAATGGTGCATCGTTTAAACGAGGACGATCCTGACAGAAGACTACAGTTTTGTGAAATATTTCAAGCTATGCTGGCTGATGAGGAAAATCCCAATAACCTACTGGATCGGATTCTTTGGAGTAATAAGGCTAAATTCCACTTAAACGGACGGGTTAATAGACATAATTGTGTGTACTATGCTGATGAAATTCCACAAGTTGCGCTAGAAAAAGAATTTATGTCCCCAGGAGTTAATGTCTGGATTGGCATTTGGTCTGGTGGAATAATCGGTCCATTTTTTGTTGAAAAAATATAAATGGAGATATTCCTTTAAATTTATTAAGACAAAATATAATAGCAGTTATGGAAAATACATGCCCCCCAGACATTATATTTCAACAAGACCTCCTCATTATGCTAGACAAGTGCGGGAGTTTTTAGATACAATATTTCCAAATTCCTGGATCGGTAGAAGAGGACCCATAGAATGGCCCGCCAGATCCTGCGATCTTACTCCTCCTGATTTTTCCGTTTGGGGATACTGTAAACACTTAGTTTATTTAGATGACCAAAAACCTGACATCCCTACCTTAAAAACATTTATATAGAAGTATTTCAGACAGTGTTCACTCCAGATTTGTGCAGAAGTTGAACGTCGTATACAGTTATGTTATGAACACCATGGTGCACAATTTGAGAATATTTTATAATTTATCGAAATGACGTTTTTTTTAACCTGTTTGACATTTAAAATTTATTTCACAGTAACAATGAATCATAACGCTTGCGACTGTTGAGTAATGTTGCCATTTTTCAAAATTAAATTCAACTAACAGCTCCCTCTAGTGAAAGTAACTGAAAATCTTGCCGGAACTTTCTTGGGCACACTGTATTCCCCGACGAAGAGTTCTATATTCCAAATGTAACAGTGAATTATAGAAATCGTCAAGTCACTCCGACTCAAAATCTGAATACAGTTGTTTCGATCTTATTATATCTCATCAGTGCAGCTTATTTGACTCGGAGTAAATTAATGAATTTCTAATTGCTCCCCAATACAAATCGTGACCGAGCTACTATCTGGATAACAACCCAGAGCGCCCTCCACCAAGTATATTGGAAACCAACAATTCACCGCTTAGATCAAAAATGCAGAATACCGTCGGGAGAATAGATAACTTCCTGACATGAAATGTCTACACTGAAACTGTGGCGTATGTGGTTCCATTTTAAAAAATTCTGTATATACCCACCAGAGTGCGCCCCATAAATAGGTACTTGTCACGAAATTCGCTCTATTCATAACCAAATTATGAAAAATATAGGTACAAGTTGACCATGGTCAATTTAATATACTACATAAAGTCAACAAGGAAAATTCTTCAATAAATTGAAAAATTATCAAACAACTTTCCAAGGAAGCTATGTATTCCCTGAAACATCTGTATGCAGCTTTTGAGTCAGGGTGACTTGACGTTTTTATAATTCACTGTTGGATTATGAATATAGAATTCTTCGTCGGAGAATACATATAACCAGCTCTCTTGGAAACTAGTTTTATATATTTTTTAATTTTTGAAGAATCTTCCTTGTTCACTTTACTTATGTAGTATATTAAATTAACAATGGTCAACTTGTATACCTTTCATGATTTGATTTTAAAACAACTTGATAAATTAGAATTAATCAAAAGAAATTTTATATTTATTAGTGACTTCTTTGGGCTGTCTTGTAGAGCAAAGTTTTTCGGAGGAAGGTTAATTATTAGAAATAGGCCCTCAGTTTTTTTTCTATTTTTAGTGCAGAACTATATTTTGTCGTTAGAGAAGTCACCGCAGAAAATCAAGTTTCACAAAGGTAGAATGTTAAAAATGCTAATAGAATACGAAATTCCCTTGTTAGTATTGCAAAAAACACATCATCTACTCCTGCCCAGAACTCAAAGAGTGTTTAATTAAAATAATAGTTTTTAGTTGCCACTTGTCATGAAGTTTATCAAGATTTCCTCTTTTGTAATTAAGAGACCTTCGGGTATATTATGAAATGGATTCCTAAACCACTCGCAACGTGTAATTTGTAAGGTTTATAAAAATTAATACTCTGGTCGAATTAGACCAAAAAATAGGAGTGAAGTTACAATAATTCGCACCCAGCTGAAAATTAGGTAGGATTGTTCAAAACACCGTTATAAATAAAATCTGAAAAGTCTTCATCGATTCGTTACCTGAAAAAAATTTACTTGGGGTCAAAGGTCACATTAACAGTTTTTTCTCGATTTTCGGCAAAACGGTAAGTTTTATCATAAAACTAGCCCAGACAAAAATTGTAGATCAGATAATTATCTATGAAAATTGTCAAAATACTTTTTCCTAACAGCCACCGTTTTTGAGATACAACGATTCAAAAATTTGAAAGAATTGTAAAAAAATCGAGCTAAGTAGGCTACCTCAAAGATGACGTGGAAAAGTGTGCATAATGACGATTACAACTGTTTCTACTTTTTGAATCGTTATATCTCAAAAACGGTGGCTCTTAGGAAAAAAGTGTTTTGACATTATTTTATAGATAATTATCTGATCTAGAATTTTGGTCAGAGATAATTTTATGATGAAACTTACATTTTTCATGGAAATCGCGAAAAACCCATTTTTGTGACCTTCGACCCCAAGTAAATTTTTTTCTAAGTGTGGATCGATGAGAACTTCTCATATTTCATTTATTATAGTGTTTCGAACAATTCTACTAATTTTCAGCTGGATGCGAATTTTTGTACCCCCGGATGTCTAAATTGACCGGACTATAAGATCATAGTCTAGTTTTAGAGCCAAAAAACTCAGAATACATTATTATTGTATACATTTTATTGTAGGCGCGATGAAAATTTGTGATTGAAAATTAGGTCACGAATTATGAAAGGTTGAGAAATGCTGCACTAGTGAATTTATGTTTTCAGGCAATGCATATGACTACGATCGACTGGATATGGACGAATGGAAATCGAGCATGGTAATCAAATATTTCGCAAACTTGGAAAAATACGTAGGAAAAACTGCAACGCCATTTGATGTGGGTACCAAGGGCAACATCACCTTAAGCTATTTCAAGAGCGACCATTTTCTGAAACTACCACTCACGAAAATGTACAAAACGGCAGGTTATAAGCCGCTGACCAAGGGAAAATCACTGGGCTACAGGGATATGTTAGTTAGCAGCTGGAAAAGCATAAGAATGAATATCGCGCGAATTTTCCTGAGCCCCATCAAGGACAGAACTAATTTCCATTTGAGTACGTATTAGACCCAGACTTTTCCAAGTCGTGGCACACTTTTGAATTTGAATTTTCTTACGGCACCCTAATCATATAATATCTATTTGTGGTATCTATATTTCATATTTGTATGACTATGAACAAGAAACAAGCTAAGAAACGAACATAACTCGTATTTTATATGAAAAAGAGCATTAATTTATTGGTTGAAAATCATAGGTGAAAATACAAATATAAATACAAAAACCTTATTGTGTAATGTGTTTATTGCGACGGATGAGCCTGCTGCTCACTGCACAATTTTTCGAATCGGGGAATAAGGCTTGATACTGATACTCTCATTTCTCTTTCCACATTTATTTTCGAACGATGTTTGCTCTTTATAACTGCAACCGCTGAAAATCCAACTTCGCATAGATATGAAGTCGCGAAGGGAATGAGGATCCTTACAGATTTTGCACTTGAAATCGGATACTCAATTTCGACTGATAACCAATACTCTGTCAAATCCGAATAAGCGTATTTTGTCTTCAGGCTGTTGTCGATCGAGAGGTCAATTAGATTTTCTTCTTCTTGCGTAGTAAAATCTTGTGGGACTTGACCACGGAATGGATCTTGGATAAACTTCTCCACTTGGTCTTCTGCGAAGTACTTTGCAAACCAGTCAGTCAACTGTGATAGGCGATCTGTGAAAAGGGTCAGCAAGTTATGGGAAACCTCAACTCCACTATGGGCCATGTACTGTTACAGTATTGGAAAGTAATCTTTGCCTCCATTATCACTCATTTTTCTGTTCCACAGTCGTAGTTTTTTCCTGAATGACGAAATCTTCTCGACAAGCTTAATTATTTGCATGTTATGGCCCTGTAGAGATAGATTTAAGACATTAAGTTTGTCCAATATGTCCAAGAAGTATGCCAGTTTCAGCAGAGAGTCTTCTTTCGCGAAATTGTTGGCGTTCACATGATCATCTTCTTCAAGGAAAGTGTGAATTTCTTGTCGCAGTTCAAACGTACGAGATAGTACATTGCCACTGAGAGCCACCTCGAGCTACAGTAGTACAATCCGTACTCAGAGTGTGGCCCGGCCACGCGGGTTTTTTTCCATTACATAAAATATTCATGTTAAATTTTGATTTTTAGTAGGGACATCAGGGGCGCCTCGCGGCACCTACTTTGGGAACCACTATATAAGACGAAAATCGACAGAAGGAATTTTTTCATTCTCGATCTGACTCACGAATTATGTTTATGTTTTTGATAGGTCTAGGCTCGACGGCGAGAAGAATACTTTTCACGCCCGACAGAAGAGTGAAAGGAGTGGAGATCATGTTTGGCAACATGAAGAAAATGATCAAGGTTCGCAAGGAGGTGATTGTGACTGGTGGTCCTGTCTGCAACGTGAAACTGCTGCAGCAGAGCGGTATCGGTCCGAGGGCGTTGCTGGAAGAGAACCATATTCCGGTGATAGCTGATCTGCCGGTAAGGAGATTGTAAAAATAGACATGGTAGTCTAAGATCCGTTATTAGAAATATATACCCTCATCTGTTATTTAATGCTAATAAGGAAAATACGCTAGATAATGTATGAATTGATACATCGCAAATAGGTTGCCTAGCTAAATCACGTGCCGATGATGTTAAACAATAAAATGTTTAATCAAATTTTTTTGATTAACTTCCCCCATTTGTTATTTATGAAAGTTGGACATCAGTTGAAAGAATATACCCTAAGGATTTCAAAAAATGCAGGTTGCCTACATTCCACTCTGCGCAACTAGAGGGTTGCCGATTTCAAACAGGTGAGTAAGCGTAGTTAATATACCCTCATAAGTTATTTGATCGAATTACATATCAACTGAAAGCTCATTTTATTCCCAATGCAACCGTATTAGGTTGCCTCATCAAAAAGTTTGTTGAATCCATGGTTGCCTAGATTGAAGATATTAAATTTTCTGTGCGAGCGTTGAGAGTGATAGATAAGCGTTGCGGATTCAATTCAATTTGACTGACAAAGATGCAGCGAGTTCGTTTTGTAGATTAGATAGTGCAAATATTGAATATGTTATCTAATTTTTTCCAATCACACATTAATTCATCAGCGACAATACAGTTTTGAAATGATAAGTTTTTTCGTTCCAAATTTACGTATTTCAAAAGGAAATTTTTCCGATCGTGCAGGCGCGGATTAAAAACTGGTGAAAGACAAATAAATAATTATAATCTATACATAAGTTCATCAATAGAAAATAACAAAATTCAAATTTGGAAAACTTATTCAGATTCTGACTCGTTAGAATTGCCGATTTCACAATCAAATTCTGATTCTTCATCGTTCTCCTTTTTCTTGTGGTTGGTTTTTGGATGGCTACGTGAAACCTAAGTGGTTTGAAGGCCACTTGCAAGTTGACGATATACTAAGAGAATCAAGAAAAAGGAGAAGGATGAAGAATCAGAATTTGTTTGTGATATCGGCACTTCTGACGAGTCAGAATCTGAATAAGTTTTCTAAATTTGAATTTTGTTATTTTCTATTGATGAATTTATGTATTGATGATAATGTTTCATTTGTATTTAATCCGCGCTTACAATCGGAAAAATTTCCTTTTGAAATACGTACATTTCGAACGGAAAAACTTATCATTTCATAACTATGTATTGTCGCTGATGAATTAATGTGTGATTGGAAAAAATTAGATAACGTATTCAATATTTACACTAACTAATCTACAAAACGAACCCGTTGCATATTTGTCAGTCGAATTGAATTGCGTCCGCAACGCTTATCCATCATTCTCAACGCTCGCACAAAAAATTTAATATCTACAATCTAGGCAACCATGGCTTCAACAAACTTTTTGATGAGGCAACCTTAAACGGTTTCATTGGGAATAAAATAAGCTTTCATTCTATATGAACTCGATTAAATCACTGATGAGGGTATATTATCTACGCTTACTTACCTGTTTAAAAGCGGCAACTCTATATTTGCGCAGAGTGGAATGTAGGCAACCTGCATTTTTTGAAATAATTAGGTTATATTCTTTCAGCTGATGCCTTTTATATGTATATATATATATATATATATATATATATATATATATATATATATATTTGCGAGTTTACATCATATACACAATATAATATGGCATATATATTATTGTACATCACACAGGACGTCTCTCGCATCCCCGTTTCCATTGGTCTCTATCTCTCCAATCTTCTTCTTCCATATTTCTTGCTGTCATGGCCTCTCGTACGCCCTTAATCCAGGATCGACGCGGTCTTCCTCTTTTCCTTCTTCGAGGTGGTCTCCATCTAAGCATTTTTTGTGGCCACCTCTCCTCTTCCATTCTTCGGACATGCCCGTACCACTTAAGTCTTTTCTTCTCTAGATTGTCCATAATTGTTCCTTCTACACCCATCCTTCTTTTCATTTCTGTATTTGGGATTCGGTCCAGTTTAGTTAGGCCACAACTACGTCTCCAATACATCGTTTCTGTTGCTTTTATTGTCTCCATGTCTCTTTTTGTGATTTCCCATGCTTCACTTCCATACGTTGCTATACTCCGTACAATCACGTCATATATCATTTTCTTTGTTTTAGTGGATATGCTCTTTGACCATAGTATCGGATGTAATTGTCTTATTGTTGTTTTTGTCTGCGTCATTCTTTCCTTGATTTCTTTTCCGCTACCTCCGGTGCTTGTAAAGGTTGTTCCTAAATATTTAAGTTGCTTTACATGTTTGATTGTGTTATCTTCTAGATCTAGATCATGCCCTTCTCCTCCTACTACCATGTATTGTGTTTTTTCTGTGTTGACCTGCAATCCCCATTTAGCATACTCTGTTTTTAACTTTCTAAGCATATAATTCATATCTATACTGTCCTCTGAGAACAGCACCTGATCATCTGCAAAGTGCAGTGAATACAGGTAGTCATCATGATGATGATGCCTTTTGAACTTTCATAAATAAAAAATGGGGTAATTGATAAAAAAATTTGATTGAACATTTTATTGTTTAACATCGATTGAACATTTTATTGTTTAACATCATCGGCACGTGATTTAGCTAGGAAACCTATTTGCGATGTATCAATTCATACATTATCTAGCGTATTTTCCTTATTAGCATTAAATAACCAGTGCCGGATAAGCTACGTAGAAAGAGTAGCAAATGGTACGGGCCCCATGAAGTGAGGGGTCCCGGGCTCCAACGTCTGTCTGACAGTAAAAAAGTTTAGATAAGTATAAAATATCTTGCATGCCTTAAACGCGAAGCGCTTAGGCACTTCCACCTGAAAATCTGAAACTTGATTTTTAGTACTGCAAAACTAACAGGGAAATTCCCTGTTATTCGACCGAGCTAGTCGTAAAACCCGAACAAATAAAATAGGATTCTATTGACTATTAAACTATTATAATTTGATGTACATTTATATTTTGCACAACGTAAAAACTGTAGAAAGCTCTTTAGATGTGAGCCATTCTTCAGAAAAATTGTTATGAGTTCGTCTTTCGAGCTGTTCGGGCCTTTGAATAAGCTTCGATTAGGTACATTTTTCGGAACTAGTTATTTGAAGTCTAAACGGCAATATTAAAAACTAGTGCAGAAAGAATAAGGTTGCTAAGGTTGTATGTTTGATTCACATTGTTAATCTAGCATTTTATTTTAGTTGCAACAGTTTACATTCCAACATATTATTATAACAACAACACTTGTGACCCCCTGGCGAATGAAAAAAGTTTCTAGTCTGTTCTCACGGCTCAACCCCAATCAGCTAATTGACCGTAGGAAAATTGGCTCAAATAGCTCTTTCACAATTATCATGGATGTCACTTACTTACATGAATATAAATTTCAATTTAATTGTTCGTATATGTAACTTTGTACCTAATGAATATTTAAAATAATATACGTTTGAACTATTTTATTACCAAAGTTTGAAAAAAGCCAACAAATTTGATTTGTAAAAGTAATAAAAAAAAAATAGGAAGTTTATTTTTCAAAAACTGGTATCATTACACGCACACAGATATACGTATTCCTACATAGCCGCTCCGGGTTGTCACGCACACACATTCTCGGTTTCATTCTCTAATCTGAGTTTAATACCATCAACTTAAAAACCGAAAGCAAACGAAGGGCCTCTTGGCCGAATTTGCTACAGGCCCCACGCTGGCTTAATCTGGCACTGTAAATAACAGATGAGGGTATATATTTCTAATAACGGATCTCGCACTATGATGTCTAGGCTGGTTTGCTGATTTCAAGATTCAATGTATACCGTACGACTAATAACCAGATGAAGTTCTGTGAAGTTTTGAACCGTCAAGTCAATTCAAATTCAACGTCTTTTGGCAGATATGAAGGAGCGGGAATTTGAGGGGCCTAGTATCAAATGCGGCAATCTCTACTTTTCGACGAAATTCAGTTACATACATCAAATTGTTAATTTTTATGCTCTAGGTAAGAAAATAGCAGATTCGAGAACCAAAATCGGCAAAATCCCCTTAAAATAGCATGGTAACTCATAGGCTTAGAATCAAACACGGCTATCTCCATCAACTATTTAGAATCAAAGTCGGCAATCTCCACTTCCACCAATGAGACGCCTCGTAGCGGCCATGTGACATGACATTCAGTTATGACTTTCTGTAGTTTCTTTACAACCACAGTGCAAAAAAGAACACTGTTGTTCACTTGTATTGTTTATAGTGCTGAAAAAAATTTGTTAATGAATTACAATGGAAAGTGTTACAACTCCTGATGGCAGATGGTTGCTGATGGCAGATGGTTGCTGATGGCAGATGGTTGCTGATGGCATATGGTTGCTGATGGCAGATGGTTGCAGTGGGCAAAACAAGAACACCACACTCATTGGAATGTGCTGCAAATGGCTTTCGGAAAGAGCGCCGGAACATGTTCAGAATATCGAGGTGATTTTTCCGGTAGTAGGCCATTCATTTTTGCCTGCTGATAGGGTATTGGGAAATATTGAAAAGGATATCAAAATTTTGGAAGTTATAACACAGCCAGAAACCTATTTGGAGCTTTTTTCAAAAATTGCAACAGTTAGTCATTTAGGGCTAAACTGGAAACAAACGATCTCAGGTGCCTTTAAATCCACAGGGACATGGCATTTTTCTTTCAAGAATGCAAAACGGTTTTTGCTGAAGAAATATAAAACTGGAAATGTTTACATTAGAGGTAAACTGTATTACAAGAACGATTTGGAAATCTCAAAGTGTTCTAAAGAAGGGATGTACTCTTCACATGATTGATCCTGCCATCATAGAAGGTTTGCAACAAGTCAATTTGCTAAAACTTAACGATGTTGATAAGCTTCTTACAAAACACTTTGGCACCACTTGGAGGGCCTTAGAAGAACTTAAATTTTATACCACTATTCTCTCTAATGAAATGCCTGAGCCAGAGCAGCCAGGTCAGGAAGAAAGAGAAAATAGGTTGCCAGACGTTGAAGAAACCGAAGAAGCAACTTGCGAATTTATTGAAGAACTTCCTTCTATACTTGTGTGATATTATACCCGATAATATTTATTTAATTACATTATTTTCACATTAGTATAAATATGTATTATTTTGCCTGCACAGCCTTTCCAAAATACTAGGTATTAATTGGGAACCGTTTTTGTTCAGTTTTGGTATCAAAACCGGCAATATCCAACTGTCAGTATCAAACACGGAATTCTCCATATCATTTTCTTAATTTTTTCAAAAATGATTAAGAATTTAGGTAAATATACATTACCATTCGCCGTAGTTTTCCATTTTCTTCAGATAGAAGCCATGTTTGTTTTGATAGCAGATATAATAAAAGTGTAGCATTCTTTTGCGCTTTACTCGAAAATGAAAATGGTGGAGGTTGCCGCTTTTGATACTAGGCCCCTCATTTCTTTATTTTCACAAACCTCAAAATATGAGTATTCTGTCCTGTGGCTCCTAGTTGCATCCAATCCTAATGGGAAGGTATCGTCAAGGCACGCAGGATGAACGATTTACTTCGCTACGAAATTATCTTAAAACTGCCAGACCTCATTTCCACTACACCCGAGAAGATATTGCACTCATCGAAGCAACTAAATGCGAATAGAGTAAAAGATCAGAATTTCTTGATCATTTCAGTCTGTCGTACCTAGCGTCTTATAGAAGATTGGCAATTTCAAATTTGCATCAGCCAATCGTACATACTTATCGAAACAATGAGACAACTTTCCAGCGTCCAAGAATTTAATTTAAAAATAACTCTGTTGCATATTCATTCAATTATGATTTTTGTTCCAAATCCAAAAATTGCGCCCTCTATCGCGTAAACAATTTTTATGTCCTCCTCAGGGTGGTCAACCCCTCAACCAATTTATATCGAAATAAATACCATCCAAGATATCGAACGAAACTACCTAGATACAAAGTTTTAACTCTTTGGTCCCAAAATTGCGCCTTCTATAGTCTAAACAAGATTTATTTCCTCTCCTAGGGGGTCAACCCCCCAAGGAATTCGTACCAAAACCAATCCCATCCAATATATCATACGAAACTACCTCCTCAGAAACTTTCAATCATATTGCTCCAAAATTACGCCCTTTATCATGTAAACATAGTTTATTTCTTCCCCCAGGGGGTCAACCCCCCAACCAATTTGAACCAAAACCAATATCATCCAAGATATCTTTCAAAATTACCTACTCTTAATTCTTCAACCCTTTTACTTCAAAATTACCTTCATCGTGTAAACAAGAATTATTTCCTCCTCCAGGGGGTTAACCCCCCAACCAATTTGAACCAAAACCAATCTCATCCAAGATATCTTTCAAAATTACCTTCTCTTAATTCTTCAACCTGTTTACTTCGAAATTACCTTCATCGTGTAAACAAAAATTATTTCCTCCTCCGGGGGGTTAACCCCCCAACCAATTCGAACCAAAACCAATCCCATTCGAGATATCATGGAAAACTACCTAGATACAATTTTTCAACCCTACTGCTTCAATGCGTAATACCTCATCTCGAACACTATTGTATCATAATTATTCCGAAACATATAGGCCATTTTATGGTCGCCATCAATCGTTTACGCGTATCCTTCATAAATTCAGATACAATAATTACTAGTGGTAAGTAACATGAACATATAGCTAGCCAAAATGATTTTTCTCTTATTGAGTGTGTGGTCATTATTCTTGATAAGAATAATGTTATCATGAAATCCCTTCTCTGAATATATTTATAATGACATTGTGATAAAATAGTGAACATAGTAAATTTGATTTTCCGATACTTTGATAGTGGCCAACTTTCATACAGTAGACCAGCGGTTGCCAAAGTGGTGGTCCGTGAGAAAATTTCGCTGGTCCGCAGAAAAATGTGGAATATACTTACTCATCATGTTAATTTATGTTTTGAGATGCATGCAAGAGGGTTAGTAATCCGAAATTTCAAAAATGCTTGTTTGACAATGAATGGTAAGCAAAGCTTGCATACCTGGCAGATATTTTTTCCCTGTTAAATGAACTAAACATATCTTTGCGAGGACAACTTGAGGACGTGTTCACACTACGAAGTAAAATGGATGCGTTTCAAAAGAAAATATTACTGTGGCAAACGCGGTTGGTTGAAGACGATCTGCAAATGTTTTCTAATTTTGATGAATACATGAAGGATAGTGATGTTAACCAACAAGTGGTAACCCTAGTTAAAAAGCACTTGGAATCACTTACAGAATCTTTTGCTCGTTATTACCCAAAGAATGAAGATCCCAGACATGGTAATATGTGGATAATAGATCCGTTTGCAGCGAACATTCAGGATAGTTAGTTAAGCATGCATCTAAAAGAAAGCCTCATCGACCTATCGTCCGACGAAACTCTCAAATTTAAATTTCATTCATCCTTATCAAGACTTCAGTTTTGGCTTTCCATAAAAAGTGAATACCCTTTGCTTAGTGAACAGGCGATGAAAATTCTGATTCAATTCTCCACAACTTATTTATGTGAAAAGGCCTTTTCATCTGTCACAGTCATCAAAACACGGTAGCGATCTCGGCTTGAAATAAATGCAGTTCTCCGTCTTGCATTAACAACATTGGATCCAAATATCCATAATCTTATTTCAAGTAAGCAGGAACATCCATCACACTAGGAATGTATAACGCTAAAAGTTTGGTATATTTAAACCATATTTTAATTGTTTTGTTTGTACAATTTTTGTTTATTTTATTATGGTTTATTAATAAAGCTTTCATAACTTCGTTACTATCCTTAGTTTCATTTTATTAACTAGGTACATTATATGTGTTCTTTGATCACAACTTTTTTTCTATAAATATATTTAACACTTAAAAAATCCTATTAGTGGTCCGCGGGATTTAAATTATGAATTAACTGGTCCGTGAGGTCAAAAAGTTTGGCGACCGCTGCAGTAGACAATTCATTGATTCAATATTTGCCGAGTATAGGCCATATTGTCAGTTTAGACATTGAAAATCGAAAATTTAACAATAATTCCAAAAGTATTTAAACCTTGGTCAAGTGAATGCTACATAGAGAAAGGAACAAATCTCATTTTGCAACCTTTTCCGAAGTCCGGAACATTGTTAAAATTGCAATAACATTGAATTTTGCTGTATGCTTCTGAAAAAAATTCCAAAAGTTCTGCAAACCGTTAATTCGTGGTAATTTTTTCGGGCAAGATGATCTCGAAATAATTACAAAAGTTTTGAAACTTGGTTGCAAATTTAGAAAACATCTATTCTGATGCATTTGCAAATTAGCAACCTTTTACGCGGTCCGGAACTTTATGCAATTTGCAAAAATATAAAAATCCAAAAATCATATTTTTGCAAATTGCATAAAGTTCCGGACCTCGTAAGAGGTTACAAATTTGCAAACGCATCAGAATAGATGTTTTCTAAATTTGCAACCAACTTTCAAAACTTATTTCTAGACCATTTTGCCCGAAAAAATTACCACGAATAAAAAAAATTATAAATAAACATATTCGGGTCAACAGAGAAGGTTGCAAATTTATACAACTGTTCGGTATATTTTCCCCAAGTATCTATCAAGTTTTCAGTACTTTTAGAATTTATTAGATCAGTTTATCAAAGAAAAATGTTAATTTTGAATGAAAAAAATGTTCCGTACCCTTCATTTGGTTGCAAATTTGATACCTGATATGAAATAATATATTTAGCACGACTCCAAGTTTGCAGAACTTTTGGAATTTTTTTCACAAGTATACAGCAAAATTCAATATTATTGCAATCTTAACAATCTTCCGGACTTCGGAAAAGGTTGCAAAATTTCATAGTTCCTTTTTATCTCTTTTCCGACTCTACATTGAAGTTTGAAAACTTTTGGAATTATTGACTGGCCTAAGTAGTATTATTTGATATTTCAGGTGGGCAAGAACCTTCAGGTGCATCTCAGGGTTCCGATTTTCGTCGCTATAGACAAATGTTGCGGACAGTGTTTGAATTGTTCGACGCCCGACTGCCAAAACGATTTTTTCGACTTCAGCGAATTCTACCAGAACGCTTGGGACTATATCATGGACAAGATCGGCTTCTTCACGAACACGGGCATAAATGATTTCGTCGCGTACATAAGCACGAACACGAGAAGGAGGGATACGCCAAACGTGGCCGTCTATCATATGTACTTTAAGAGGAACGATTTCTACCTGAAACAGTACTTGCAAAATAGGCGCTACCATCCGTCCGTCACAAAGTCGATCCTCAAATTCAACAAGGTGAGGTTATCTTTACAATGCGAGATACGTTGTGGTACGAAACTAGGAAAACTAAGTTATTTTATTTTTGACTTGTATATTATATGTTTATTTCACCTTGGATACGGTTGCTATAAACACACTCATTATGCCCTAAGCCATAACGCCCGTTAATTGTACGAGGAGAAATGAAGCATTTTTCATTGATTAAATACTTCATAATGTATATTGAAACAATGGTTAAAAATAACAATTTACACATTTATTATGAAAAATAACGCATGACGCACGTTTCGGTGGAACTTCACCTTCTTCAGGTGCTAATGGCAAACTAACTATGATTCTCTGTTATATCGAAAACAAGAAATGACAAATTATGTAGAAGGGGTAAATACAAAGATGGTTACAAATATGGTGTACCCCCATACTAAAAATAATATCAAATATAACAGCCTCACTTTCATCGGAAATTCAAGTAAAAAACTTAAATCTCTCTTATCTAAGCACAGCATTAACATTGCTTATCGCACCGGTAATAATTTAGGAAATCATATAAAAAATAATAAATCCAAAGCTCATAAAGATAATAAATCAGGAGTTAATAAAATTAAATGTGGCGATTGTGATAAGTTTTACATTGGTAGAACTTTCAGAAGTTTTCAAACTAGAATTTCAGAACACAAACGTAGCTTTGTTAATCAGAAGTCGGATTCACATTATGCAAACCATTTAATCCAAGAAAATCACACATTCAATTTCGATTTTAAAATATTAAATACTGAAAGTAAGGGAATTAAACTTAATTTTTTAGAATCATTACAGATAAATAAATACAAGCATTCCGGTCTCCTATTGAATAGCCAAATCGATCATACTTCAAGCCCCCTTATTATTCTTTTCAAAATTACCGAACTACCTGACTAGCAGTTCAGAATTGATTTTTCCTTTTCTAATAATTATTTGTAACCATCTTTGTATTTACCCCTTCTACATAATTTGTCATTTTTTGTCTTCGATATAACAGAGAATCATAGTTAGTTTGCCATTAGCATCTGAAGAAGGTGAAGTTCCACCCAAACGTGCGTCATGCGTTATTTTTTATAATAAATGTGTAAATTGTTATTTTTAACCATTGTTTCAATATGTTTATTAATTTACACCAAGTATCGGCCCAATCAATCCAAAAAATACTTCATAATGCTTGTCGTAACCAACTCTAGATTTCTCCGTCAATGAATTATTCGCAGCTTTGGCTGCATTTTCTATGTTATTCTTGGGTAAATTCATTTTAATGTCCATTATTTATGAAACACAAAGAAAGCAGCAATGAAATTCACTAAATATGATGACAAAAATATTCACAAACGTCAAAATATCAACAAATGACATGCCTACTATGAGAAGAAAAATGGATAGGGCCCCTATGCTGGTTTCTTATAATGCCATACCTGTAGAGAGTGGGTGATATACGTACAATGTAATTAAATAATTGTAAAATTTCATGCAACATCTGAACAATTTCTTACAGTATGGCACCACTTTTGGACTCCACCATAAGTATGGGATACATTTTCCTGAATCATACTTTTTATTAACGTTCCGAAAATTTAAATGCCATACTGTAAAAAATCGTTTCATTTATTTAGTTTTTTTATATCCCAGCGTGCGTATCACGGTCTTTCGTGCCAAGGTCACAGTATGGCGTATTTTTTGAAACTTATAATCGTATTGGGACAATCTGATTTCATTTATACCATACTGTAAAAAATCATTTTACGGCTTCTATAGGCGTGTTTTAAAAACAGTAAAAAATTGCATTTTTCAAGTATGGCACCACTTTAGTACTGCACTAGAAGTATGGCGAATATAATTTGGTCTCACTGTATCATAAACTGACCACGATTTAACTGCCATACTGAAAGAAATAGTTTTTCGAATTTTAAAAAATTACATGTTTGAGGGGGTATGGCGGGTATTTTGGACCGTCGGAATGGTATGGCTTGGTGATTTTCGTACAAGATTTGAAAAAATAATTGTTTTTAAAAAAATCAGTTAAAAAAAACATTTTCAAAAAAGTATGGCGGTCCTAAACACCCACCGGAGAAGTATGGCATATAGCAAGCGTCGGATTTTTTGTTGTTGAAGTACCTATAAATTGAACAAATTTTGTGAAAGAAAATGTTTAACACCTCCGGATTTTCGAGCAATTTCCATTAATTATTCTGCAATTGCGACCCGCGCACCACCGGTAAGAAAATCATTTTCCTTCAATTTATTACGTATATGAACTTCCCTAAAAGCGCCATACTGTAAGAAATTACCTCACAATTCCTTCCAGTATCTCTCGGCCTATCATACAAAACTACATAGATACAACATTTCAACCCTATTGCTACAAAATTGCGCCTTCGTTCGTGAAAACAAGATTTTTCTCAATCAAAAGTAAAGATTGGCAAGGAAAGTTTTTCTTGAAAACTTGGTTGCTCGCATCTTGGCGACTTTGATACCATCAGATCCCAAATCATAAATGGCCTTAAAATCGTTATTTATTTTCTCAGCTTGCCTGAAATTGTTGTTTGACAGATGTAGATGAACTGATAGGCATTCTATTGGTGGTGGGTACTGTTAGAGTACCTACCTACTACAAAGGGCCGAGCGCGTGAGAGTAGTTGAAGAGTGGGGGTAGAGCAGCAAGCAATTTGAACATGACGGTTATTTCTCGGCCGTTTTTCGTCATGTTCAGCTTTATTTTTAACATATTTCTCAGCGTTCTCACGTAAAACCAAGATGAAAGTTTTGAACTATGAGAATTCTTCTTTCAAAATCTTCTTTGTAAATTGAAATCAGACCATACCTGTCGCATGCAGGTCTGCTGGAAAATTGCATAGTAAAATATTCAAATGGCCACAGATCAAAAACTATGCATCGGACAATTCCTGCTCGTCGCACAAATAAAGTTTATATTAATAAATAATTCTAACCGGAGGATCTACGGTACAACTCAAAAAATAACAGTTATGAATTTTTTTAAAAACTGCATTTTGGCCAGTTTTTTCCGATTTTTCCTTAGACTAAGGGTCTGATCGGGTCGTCCGACCTCTCATTTTTTTCGTCTTCTCATTTTATATAATAAGTCTATTGACACCATCACGATCACTCTGATACTTTCAATTTTATAAGCAAAAAACTAAAAAAAATTTTTTGCATAAAATTGTTAATAACAAATATATAAATAATAAAGTCGAGTGAAAAACATATCACTATATCATGTGAAACTATTTTACAAACAATGGCGGAGCTGGTTTTCTTCTAACACTTTTTACATGAAAAAATCTCTGTAGCTTGGCCTATTAACTGCATACTGCAAAACTAATAATTGCGGACCAGTTCAGGATCTTTCTACGCCAGAATGTCGAACTTAGCGACGTTTATTGATCGAATTATTGATTACAATTTGTACTCTAGGCACGAAATATACTGGTCTTCTACCCAACCCTGCTGACGCCGGTCTCGAGAGGCGAAATATTCATAAATTCAACGTATCATTTGGCGCAGCCGGTCATCAAGCCTAATTTCTTCACCGACGAGAACGGCGTCGATTTTCGCAGCATGTACGCCGCCGTCACCATGATCGTCAGCCTGACGGACAGTCTGGCCATGCAGAGGTACAAGGCGAAGTTCCTGAACATTGATATGCCCAACTGTAGAAATTTCAAGTTTTGTAGCGAGTATTACTTTAGGTAAGTCGAAAAATCGATATGAATCAGGACGACATAATAGTCCAAGATCCCAGATCCGCCAGACGTACCTTATTTTCTCAGTAATAAAATTTGTGGAATGAAGTAGTGCTCGTAGGTACTTTCAATGTATTGATACTCGCTATCTTGTGCCGACGGCCAATTTCCAGGTATCAGGTGCTAAAGATGGAAAAAACTCGACCTACTTACCTTATTTTCTCACACTTGATTTTTATATATGATACTCAGGGAACCATTTCAATACCTTATGCAGGCTGCCAGACCGATCGTATGGGCCAAACATCCCGCCAGACACACATTAAGTGTGAGTATGACAGTATGAGCGAAATGTCATGATTCGACCATTTAAAATAATAATACATTATGTTACAAGGAGTAGAAGGCTATTATTATTTTTGAGCCCAGATTCTTGCACTGCCGAGGCGTTAGCCGAGGCTGTGCAAACTGGGCGAAACATATAAAGGGTCTTCTGCTCCTAGTGACATATACTATTTTTTCTTCAAGCGTAAATTGAATATTGTGCCCATAGTGTCGAACTTTTAAATTTTCTTGACAAATACTGACAAACATCAAATTAAATAAAAATTAAATGACAGTTCATACCTACTTGGATACAACGCCCATAGACGTTGCTGTCATTTCTCATTATTTTATTACTAGTACAATAATGAGCGTTCATTATTTTACTAGTAAAAGAATAGGTTATTTCTACGATCTGTGTTGTCGAAAATAATATAGATATTATTATACGCTTGAAGAAAAAAATAATAATATCGAAAGTAGGTATACTAAAACATAGAGCATGCTTGAGTAGACAGTAAATATAGAAGGTAGTTCAACGCGCATAGATAATCACTATGGCGCTTAAAATAGGCGAATCATGACATTTCGCTCATACTGTCATACTCACACTTTATTTGTGTTTGGCGGGATGTTTGGCCCATACGATCGGTCTGGCAGCTTGCATAAGGCAGTGAAATGGTTCCCTGAGTATCGTATATAAAAATGTGTGAGAAAATAAGGTAAGAAGGTCGAGTTTTTTTTCCATCTTTAGCATCTGATACCTGGAAATTGGCCGTCGGCACAATATAGCGAGTATCCATACATTGAAAGTACATACGAGCACTACTTCATCCCACAAATTTTATTACTGAGAAAATAAGGTACGTCTGGCGGCTCTGGGATCTTGCTCTATAAAGCATTTCTATAAATCAGTGATCGACCAGTGTTTAAAATTTGACCATGAGGATAATACGTCGGTGTTCGCAAACTGTCGATTTTATTTCCTCCAAGGTCATGACAGTTTTAGAACCTTCATCTATAGATAGATATTTTAACTTCTGAAAAAATATATAGAAGGAATAGCCTTGGAAAAATACTATGTTCGCATTTATTGATAAAGTCTAGTCAACTTGTATATTCCACCGAAGTAAACAATTACATTCATATATATATATATATATATATATATATATATATATATATATATATATATATATATATATATATATATATATACAAGACGTATATAGTAAATATATAATACGAAAAGTGCACTTTTCAGCAAGCATTTCAGTGTATGAAGTGGTACTTTTCCACACTAGCTTCCGTCAAAACATCTGCAGAATCGAAATGGAAGTCATCTTCTTTACAAATTGAAAATGAGCTTTAAGTCTCAATGAATGCAATATAATCTTTGGAACCTGGAAATTTTATAAAGTATGAAGCTTTATGTAGGTGAAAATTCACTCCAGCGAAAATATAGGCTGGAAAGTTCCAAATTCATAAAGCAATGTGGGAAAAGTGAAAAGAATTCGAGGCCTCGTTTACTGCATTTTGCTTATCTATTTCAATTTGATTTAATTTGAAGTGTAAACTACCTAGTCTAAATCAACTGTATTTGTTGAAGTGATATGAAACTATTAATCATGAATATAAAAGTTTATAATCGGATATGATGGGCAATTATCAATAAATATATTGCAAAACTTTTAATTGATGATTCTTTATCACACTCTAAAAATTAATTATTTCTGAAGAACTTTAGGCAAAGTATATTCGTAATTTCACGAAAAACATTCCTTTAGTAGTATACATGGATTCAATGAGAAATCATTATGTTTCATATAATCAAATGTTGTTTTCATAATAAAACACCATCAACCATAATGCAAGTCAAGATGTATTAATAATGAATATACAAAGAAAAACTTTTTAATTCCGTGTGCATTCTTCTTATAACTAACTTCAATCTAATAAGCATCATATATATAAATTTGTTACTTCACTTCACTTAATCTTCCATGAATTTGTCATCTAATATCGGAGAAGACATATTAATGTATTGTACCACATAGAATTTCTTCTAATACCAATAAATTTCCAGGCAACACAGATCCCACAATTTCAAATGTTTTGGCTGCAGCATCTGGAATTTTTATAAATAAAGGGAACTAATCTAAGTTTCAATCATATAGGACTTAATAATCTGGAAGAATGTAATTTACTTTTGTAAAATGCAAAGAACACACCGTTCTGTGTGATTCTTTTTCAGATTGATTCTCCATTCCTTCAATAAATCAATCTTTCCCTTTTCTCCAAAATGATTTTCTTTCAATACAAAATATTTGTTTGGCTTCGAAAACCGATGGAAAGCTAATACTTGCATTTGTATATGCTTTAGAATTACAAGTTTTCACGCAACAACACACTCTAGACTTCTGATTCTACGTTTTGCAAAATTAACACTTTCCATTATACACCTTTTGCGACCTCATTTGTAAGAAATCAAAAACTTGTCATGCAATTCCATATGTTGACGTTGGAAATAAAAACTTCATCCATCTGGCCGCCAGAGTTCGCCAGCTGACATGTCAGATCCCAATAGACCAAATTATATTTTCATTGAACGGTTCATTTCAGGTGTCTTGTCATAAATTTGAGCCAGCCGCGGAGCAGCTCCTGGGGCACCTGCAAAATGGGGAAGGACAATGATAATATGACAGTTGTCACTCCTCGATTGAACGTGATTGGCGTCGAGGGTTTGCGTGTATCGGATCAGTCCGTGATACCGATAAAAGGATCAAAGAAAATAGCTAACGACTGTTTACTCGCAAAAAGACTGTCAGATTTCATTTATGAAAAATGGTCGGGTTTTTTGAAAAGCGATAATACACCAAAGTAGATTCTTCAGAGCAATTCATTATAGTCTATGTCGATATATTAAATTTTTTCAAGCATTATACTAGTTTCAATTACTTTCTAGTTACAATTGTTTCAATATAGACTGAGAGCCAGCGTTACGCAGACTTACGGTATAGTAGCAAAGTCCTTATTAATACTAGGTATACTATTTCACCTGCCGACAGTGGAGTGGAGATTCACTATTCCCATCGAGGGTTCCTTTGGGCGTGTTCAGAAGTCGAAAGACTTCAAAATTGACTCTGAAAACATGATCGCAGCATGTCTGCCGTTTTGATATCTTAAGATAGGTATATAATGTTTTTCATGTAAAAACTTACTACTATAATTTATATAATTTCAAAGCTGCAAAAATTTTGACAACTTTGCGTTATTTCAGTGAAGCTGAAAATTATATATGTCATTTATATTATTATTACATGAACATATTCAAAAAAGCAGACAGATAGGTCGGTTCTGACATCCAGGCAGACCACATACGCACGATTTTGACTCCTTCACTTTTCATCTCGCAGGTAACCAGTATGGAAGTACTTTTGTAAGAACTTTAGTGTTGTTGACACGTGTTTGTGACAAAAGTTTTTGTAATTCCCCTTTGTTGGCAACAAATATTGAGAACAAATGTTGGAAACCGTTTTTCCGTTTTTGATGGTAAACATCAAAAGAATACGATTGTTGCAGATACTTTTTCGCTCTGTGGGTACGCTTTCAGTTGGGAACATTTGTTGGAAACAGAAACGTGTCTCTCACGTGGACGAACGAATTAACCGATACGTTAATTGCCGTAGGTGAAGTGGGGATTCACTATTATATTATTTAAGTAAAAATTTAATAGCAGACATTTCTTCCAAGTCATACTGATAGCACGACTGAGAAATTGTTATGTGTCTGCCTGGATGTCAGAAACGACCTATCTGTCTGGTTTTTTTGAATGTGTGTATGTAATAATATTAAAAATGACAAGTGTCTGCCATTAAGTTTTTACATGAAAAAAATTATATATTTTGAGATATCAAAACGGCAGACATGCTGCGATCACGTTTTCAGAGTCTTTCTTATTTCTTTCGACTTCTGGACATGCCCAAAGGAACCCTTGATGAGAATAGTGAATCCCCACTTCACCTACGGCAAGTGAAATAGTATACCTAGCATTAATAAGGACTTTGCTACTATACCGTGAGTCTGCGGAACGCTGGCTCTAGACTAATATTATAAATACTGATTTTGAAAATGGTTATTCGATCGAAGTTCGAATTTGCTCACCTCCACAGATTGAGTTAGGGAGTTGAAATTTGGTACGTGGGTGGTTGATATTGGGTACGATCCTTTGTAGGTCTCGACTATTTTTCTCAATCGCGCTGCTCCTCGCAGAAACTGTTCCGCTTGAATTGCATTTCGATCTGCCTTCATCAATATGTGGAACACTTCGGGAAATTTGAAAAAAAACGAGTATTTTTTTTTTTTAGTTCGGTTTGCTATCAAATCGAGTTTTTTAGTTTTCAAATTATAATTTATTATAATTGTAAAAAAATGTTATCCATTAGTAGTTCGGCCTCGATTTGTATTGGGGAATAATAAGAAATATGACAATTTACTCCATGTCAAGTAAGCTGCACTGAAGAGACCTAATAAGATAGAAACAGATCTTGAGTAGGGGTGACTTGACTTTTTGTATAAGTGACTGTTACATTGAGAATGCAGATTTTGCGTCACGGATATATACAAGAGGATACCTCTCATCGCCACCTCATAGTACATCTTTTTATGAGAGGAGCTTAATTTTTAATATTTATTCACTGCACAGGGTGTAGGAATTTCGATGATTGTATAGGGTAAGACGGTAACTATAGGATTTACAAAAAATGGAGTAAGCATTCTCGTGTAAACAAAATTTATTTCCTCACCTGGGCGGTCAACTCCGCAAGAAATTCGTACCAAAACCAATCCCTTCCAATATATCATACGAAACTACCTACTGACAAACTTTCATTCCCATTGCTCCAAAATTACGCCCTTTATCATGTAAATATGATTTACTTCTTCCCCCAGGGGAACACCAACACCCAACACTAATCCCTTCCAACATATCATACGAAACTACCTATTTACAAACTTTCAACTCTATTGCTTCAAAGTTACGCCCTTTATCGTGTAAGGAAGATTTATTTTTTCCCCTGGAGGGTCAAACCCGAACCAAAACTAATCCCATCCAAGATACCATACAAAACTACCTAGATACAAACTCTCAACCATATTGCTACAAACTTGCGCCGTTTATCGTATAAACAAGATTTAATTTCCACCTAGGGGGTCAACCGCCCAACCAATTCGAGCCAAAACCAATCCCATTCAAGATATCATACAAAACCACCTATTTACAAGTTTTTTCAACAATATTGCTTCAAAATTGCGCCCTTTATCGTGTTAACAACGCTAAAATACAAAAGCTTATACATACATACCTACATATGAAATTGAGTTTTTGGTGCCAAGCGCCATAAAAAGTCATGAAACGAAAAACTATCTTGGTCCAACTTTGCTAATCGCTAAAAGATGCAATTTCGGGTTATAGCCTAATCATGAATTTTTTCAAATGAGGATCATAGTTGGCTATGGTTTGGTTGGAACGTATTTTTTTTTCATCTTTCTAGCTAGGTATGTATCATATGTCGTTTATGATGTGTAAGTCTTTAATGGCGAAAATAATATTTTACTCGATTAGTTTTTGCGTTTTTTATCTTTATTTATTCCAAGTAGGCGGTTACCTCCTTGTTGAAAAATCTCAGATGCAATTTCAAAATTGTTATTACTTTGAATAAAGCTTTCTAACATTCACATTTGTCCTTATATTTGTACTGCATCTTCAGTTTTACGATTAAATGAATTTATTGATATTATCATAAATATAAAAAAACGCAAAAAGAAATCCTCTAAAATATATTATCGCTATTAAAGACTTTTCATCGAAAGCTACCCTACATATGATACATAGTTAGAAAAGAAAAAAAATCAAACCATAGCCAACTATGATTCCCTTTGGAAAAATACAACTTCATGCCATAACTCGAAATTGTACCTATTTTTCAAATATTCTCGACACCACTAGATTATACAGAAAATAGTGCCCTGAAAAGTTATAATCTCGTAACTTTACAAATAACTATGATATGAACATATGTCTGAAAGTCGAAAAATCGAACTTAGATTTATAACTCGAAAACGACAAATGATTCAAAATTTTTGTTTTCTCCAGTTAATTTGTCTAGAAGACTCTTACCAAGTTACCCTATACAAATTTCAAAATTTGCCCCTCTGTACGATATCATCCCAAATCATTTGAAATTCTTATCAGTATGTACATCATCAAAAACAACAGCTTCAAAAAGGGATAATGGGAGGTGACTTAATATTCTACATACTTTATGATCGTATTCTTTTGTGACCGTTTTTTGTGCACTTTTGTAAGCATAGCAGGACTACTGTAAATGTATTTTTTCATCTGTAATAGGTAGGTGAAACTAGCAACTTTTTATAATTGGCCTTTACCCTTCTTTTTCCTAAAAATAGTATAGTAATAGAATTGAAGATTAAATTGTATTTATAGTGAAAAATAAACATACCGTCATCATTATAATTAAATAAGTTTATCCTCCATGCCCTATGTATATAGACTCAACTATCTATATGAGATTTTCTTTCTTTGTCATTTCTAGTGGAGAGTTCTTAACGTTTCGATGAGAAAAAAAAGAAACGTTAACCAACTGAATCATTTTGCAGGTGCTTGATTGTGAATCTAGGGCGCCCAGCAATGAAAACGGGCAGTGTTACAAAAATGGGTCACAAGTGTCACAATTCTACAGTGGTTGATGAAAAACAGAAAGTTCTCGGGGTTCGAGGTCTTAGGGTTAGTGACATGAGCATTCTACCAGAGGTCAGCAGCATAAGTGGAATATCATTTAGTTCCGTTGTGGCAGAAAAACTGAGCGACACACTTCAACAGAGATGGTCTAAGAACTATGTGTCAATTTATAGAGAGAAGAAAACAGCGATCAATGTCGTGTAGTTGATATATTATAAAATAAAGTATGTTTCGAGCTATTCAAGAATATTCTTCAAGAACAATTTCTCGGAGATAAAGTAAAAGAGGCGTTTGAAGGGACGAAATTAGACATGGGCGTTTTTGGCTTAGAATGCATACGGATAAATACCCAATTTCAAATTTCAAGATCCAATTTTTAGATATCTGATTTCAGTAGCGGCTAGCCTCGCCAATTCGCTTGCGTATTTAGATTTAGATTTTATCAGCTAACAATCGACAAACAAAAATGTCCAACTAAGAATCAGATCGAGATTTGCGCGATTTTCCTTCATGCTTCAGCCTAGCGTTGATTCCCAAAGGGGTCCACGGAAGACTCGACGGGGGTATATGTTGGCTTGACAAAAAAATGCGTTATTCGTAAGTCCACGAAAATTTATCTGGTTTCGAAAGTGAAGAACTAATATGTTGGCTTGGCTTCACCTATCAATGTAAGCAGATAATATTTTAAGAAGCTCAGCGACTGTTATATTTAAAAGTATTTACTGTTATATGTAAAAACTTGTATATTCCATATTATTCAGTACAACATGTCGAGATTTGCAAAGCGCCGCCGCTGTAGCAACGCTTGTTCAGTCGTGCAAAGGGACGAAATACGACTTTAGGTGTGTGCTTGCAATTCTTGCATGAACTTGTTTGATTCTTCACCAATATGAATACGAATGCCAAGGATATGCCAATATATATATATATATATATATATATATAGAGAGAGAGAGAGAGAGAGATATATGAAATTGAGTTTTTGGTGCCAAGCATCATAAAAAGTCATGAAACGAAAAACTATCTTGTTCCTAGGTCCAACTTAGCTAATCGCACCCATTTCAATGAGCAGGTTTTCAAAGTGAAAACCTGCTAAAAGATGCAATTTCGAGTTATAGCGTAATGATTAATTTTTTCAAATGAGGATCATAGTTGGCTATGGTTTGGTTGGAACGTATTTTTTTTTTCATCTTTCTAACTAGGTATGTATCATGTCGTTTATGATGTGTAAGTTTTAAATGGCGAAAATAATATTTTACTAGATTAGTTTATGCGTTTTTTATCTTTATTCATTCCAAGTAGGCGGTTATCCCTTTGTTGAAATATATCTCAGATGCAATTTCTCAATTGTTATTACTCTGAATAAAGCTTTCTAACATTCACATTTTTCCTTATATTTGTACTGCATCTTTACTTTTACGATTAAATGAATTTATTGATATCTGAGATTGAATTTATTGATATTATAATAAATATAAAAAAACGCAAAAAGTAATCTACTAAAATATATTTTCGCTATTGAAGACTTATGATCGAAAGCTACCATACGTATGATTCGTAGTTAGAAAAGAAAAAAATAATCCAATCAAACCATAGCCAACTATGATTCCAGTTTGGAAAAATACCACTTCATGCCATAATTCGAAATTGTACCTATTTTTTAAATATTCTCGACACCACTAGATTATACAGAAAATCGTGACTTCACAAACAACCATGATATGAACATGTGTCTGAAAGTCGAGATATCGAACTTAGGTTCATAACTCGAAAATGAAAAATGATTTAAAATTTTTGTTTTCCCCTGTTATTTTTTCTAGAAAACTCTCACCGAGTACGATATTATCCCAAATCGTTTGAAAATCTTATCAGTATGTACATCATTATGAACAACAGCTTCTAAAGGGAGGTGACTTAATATTTTACATACTTTATGATCGTATTCTTTTGTGAACGTTTTTTGTGCACTTTTGTAAGCATAGCAGGACTAATGTAAATGTATTTTTTCATCTGTAATAGGTAGGTTAAACTAAAAAAATTTTATAATTGGCCGTTAGCCTTATTTTTGTCTAAAAATAGTATACTAATACAATTGAAGATTAAATTGTATTTATAG
This sequence comes from Cynegetis impunctata, assembly GCA_030704885.1. Taxonomy (NCBI): domain Eukaryota; kingdom Metazoa; phylum Arthropoda; class Insecta; order Coleoptera; family Coccinellidae; genus Cynegetis; species Cynegetis impunctata. Next base: position 1,764 of record JARQZK010005307.1, on the reverse strand, counting down.
TAAAAAATAAACATACCGTCATCATTATGATTAAATAAGTTTATCCTCCATTCCCTATGCATATAGACTGAACTATCCATAAGAGATATTTTTTTCTTGGTCATTTATAGTGGACAGTTCTCAATGTTCCGATGAGAAAAAAAGGATCGAAACGGTAACCAACTGAATCATTTTGCAGGTGCTTGATTATCAATCTAGGGCAACCATCAATGAAAACGGGCAGTGTTACAAGAATGGGTCACAAGTGTCACAATTCTACAGTGGTTGATGAAGAACAGAAAGTTCTCGGGGTTCGAGGTCTTAGAGTTAGTGACATGAGCATTCTACCAGAGGTCAGCAGCATAAGTGGAATATCATTTAGTTCAGTTGCGGCGGAAAAACTGAGCGACACACTTCAACAGAGATGGTCTAAGAACTATGTGTCAATTTATAGAGAGAAGAAAACAGCGATCAATGTCGTGTAGTTGATATAGCATAAAATAAAGTATGTTTGCAGCTATTCGAGAATTTTCTTCAAGTACAATTTCTCGGAGATGAAATAAAGGTGGCAATTTGAAGGGACGAAATTAGGCATGGGCGTTTTTGTATTAGGACGCAAACGGATGAATATCCAATTTCAGATTTCAAAATCCGAATTTAGACATCCGATTTCAGTAGCGGCTAGCCTCGCTAATTCGCTTGTTAACTGAGATTTCGATCAGATCACCTTATTATGCGTACCTAAAGAAAGCAGGTTGCCTGCTTACTGAAAGTCGGCGTCTAAAAGTGCCAATAATATGCGAGCTTTTAAATCCTCCAGTTAAAATCACGCTTAATAAGTGGCGCTTTTAGACTTCGAGTAAGCAGGCAACCTGCGTTCATTATACGCTTACCTTAACGATCGATAAATACTAATGTAGGTACCACTAAGAATCAGATCCAGATTAGCAGATTAATTCACTCTGAGTCAAGGGTGCTGCACTGATGAGATCTAATAAGATCAGAACAGCAAAATGCAGATTTTGAGTCGGGGTGACTTGACGATTCCTATAATTCACTGTTGGATTGTGAATGTGGAATTATTGTCGGAAATACATATAACCAGCTCCTTCGAAAAGTTGTTCGATAATTTTTTAAATTATTGAAGAATTTTCCTCGTTCACTTCATGTAGTGCATTAAATTGTCTATGGTCAACTTGTATATTTCTTATGATTTGATTTAGCATTATTTCATTAGTGACAATCTATTTTCTTATGTGAGTTAAAGCGAATTTTTAGATATATCAAGAGATGTTTTCAACATAATTGTTATAATTTGTAATATAAGAATTGAAGAAAAAGGTAGTGCTTTCAGCTTTGTGGTTCAATAGCAGACCTGCTCACATATGTCATTTATTTTTGGACATGCGTTATCGTAATTATGATAGACCGAAAGATGGTGACACAAAATATTAGGTCATTTGTACCAGTATGGCGGTTCTTCAGGGGTCTAATTACGTGAAGGCAAAAAGGAAAATGATGGTCATAGCGCTGGCACCGGCGGCCCAATCGCGTGAGCGTTAATCGCGTCGGATAAATAACGAGTCTCGAACGATTTGTTCCTCAGAAATGCTTGTATTTTCAGATAGTCGAAAAATAAAGAAGTAGGCGGTAGCGTAATGCAATACTTCTCTGGTGTGACTTACAGCCCGCCATACCGACGCGAATACATTAATTTAAATAAAACAATTCAACCATTTGTACCAGGCTAATTTTTGCATAGCTCATCGTCGTCGAGTAGCCATT